>JAVYIG010005072.1:103072-145540 GCA_035222895.1 Strongylocentrotus droebachiensis | reverse complement strand
GTTTTTATACCGAAATTATTTCTTCCGATTTTGAGAAAAAATATTATACAATAATTTTTAAATGAAGAAGAAAAGAAACCCGGAACGAACGGCTGATATCGAAATGAGAAGAATATTACTGTACAATAATAAATTATTATAAAGTAAAAGTTAGGATATAAAAGCATCTCTTTTGCATACAATTAATATGAAAAAAAATATTTGTTGACAGTACTAATATACGTCGGACGAAGGTCGGACATTATAATTTAGCGAAAAGATATAAACAAACAAAAAGAAAGAAACCAAGAGAAACATTCGTAAAGGGGGGGGGGTGATCGGAGAGAGAACTAGCATAATAATAAAATACAGTACAGACTATACGTCCTACTTTCTAACCCCCCCCCCCCCCCCGCTCGATCTCTCTTTCTTTCTCACTCTGTCTCTCTCTCTGTCTATCTGCCAATGGTTGTTCACAGAAAAAATGTCACAGAAAACATGATTATGAAAAATGATTGTTTCTCTCTCTTTTTCTCTCTCTTTATGTCCCCTCTCTCTCTCTCTCTCTCTCTTTGTCCATCTATCTCTCGCTCGCTTCTCTGTCTGTCTCTCTCTCTGTCTATCTGCCAATGTTGTTTCACCATTTGCTTGTATGCCGGCGACATTCCTTCTTTGAGCTTAATTATTATAACATTATCCCTGATGATGTACAATATATACCGTATATTAATTATAGGGAACGAAATAGAAAACGAGCGGCTGATAATGTCGAAAAGGGAAGAATGTATACTGTACAATAATAATATACAAAGTCAAAGTTTGAATGTAAATCTCTGTTGCATCAAATTGATATTTAAAAAATGTTTATTTATATATATTGACGGTACTACTATACGTCGGACATTGTACTTTAGCGAAACGATATTATAATCAAACAAAAAAGAGACGGACTAAAGAACAAAATCAGAGCTTGGGGGGGGGGGGGGGGATCGGAGTGACAAAGACAAAAATCATAATAATAAACACAGTACAGACTACGTCCAACTTTCTATCTCTCACCCCCCCCCCCCCCCTCTCTTTCTCTCTCTCTCTCTCTCTGTCGCCCTATTTCTCTCACTCCCTCTATCTGTCAATGTCGTTTTCCATGTTCATCTTTCATAATGTTTTCTATTCCTCCATTTGCTTGTACGCCGGCAGCATCCCTTCCTTGAGATTAATTATTATAACATATCCCTGATGATGTGCATGCACAATATACCTTATATTTATTTTAGGAAACGTTATAGAAAACGAGTGGCTGATAATGTCGAAATGAGAAGAATATTACTGTATACATTTCGAGTATATTATAATTGGACAAAATATGTATGATACTTATAATGCTTTTAAAACTGTCGTATGACATTTAACTGAATAATGACTGCCACCAGTTAAAAGCTGAGATGTTATTCTTTACTCTCATTAATTATGTCACATGCCGAAGCAAGTTATGTGGGTTTTACTGTTTCAAATTGAATTTAGAGCTGAAACCGGCAAGTATATTATCCGGGCATTTCGAGTATAATTATAATTGGACAAAATGCATTTTGTAATTTGAAGGTAATTAAAACTGTGTTATGACATTTTAACTGAATAATGACTGCCACCAATTTCATAGAGGGAAGAAAGTGAGCAATGCCATAAGAGAGTATCCACAAGCTATATAGGGATAATAAGGATTGTATAGATTGGCTTTCTTAGCTTTTCTCGAGTATATTTTGTACACGCAAGCAAATTAGAGCATTTAAGATCCCTTTTTAATCCCATATTTGCGTTTCTACTACAAGACCCATACTAGAACGTGTCGTCATGAGATAGTTCAAGTCTAAAAATAGAAATAGAAGAGAATGTCTCCTACATTGAATTAAAAGTGAGCTATAATTGAATATAAGTTTATTATGAAGCATATAAATCGAAATAAAAGCTTTCGGCGGTAGACTTAAATGAACGAAACGTTATCTAATTTTACTCTCAATTCATTCTATAAGTGCGTGATTTTGTTTAAGGAATAAGGGACGACCATGCGTGAACAACATGAACACCTGCTCATCTTTTTAAGTATTCGAAAGCACTATAATTAGGTTCCATCCTTAACCTGTCTAATAATGGTTTGTTTGTTTTTTGTAAAGATGTCACTTTCATTTTAATCTGTGCACATAATGGAGCATTATTCTTTCAAACGCATACCTATGTAATGTCGTGGCGCTTTTGTCCTTCATAATAGCGCGCGGAGGATAAAAGCGCCGAAACAATAATATCGAAACATTGAGAGGCTTTACCGCTTTCAATGAGATCAACTCTCATTATATGACAAAAGCGTCACTGCAGGGGCGTTGCTAAAGGGGGGGGGGGGCGGGGAGGGGGCGGGGTGCGACACCCCCAACCTGTCAGGATATTGTCGGTAAACTTGCCCTCTGCTGTCGGGAAAAATGAGAAAAGGGGGAGGGGTAAAATGAGAGGGAAAGGGAGGAAAAGAACGAAATAGAGATCGAGCGGCTGATAATGTCGAAATGAGAAGAATATTACTGTACAATACTTATAAAAAGTAAAACTTTTGAATGTAAATCTCTGTTGCATCAAAATAAAATGAAACGTTTATTACATTATACTTAAGCACAAAATAGCCTCTAGAAGAAGGTGGACAACATAAAAAGAGAAAGAATGAAACTTTCTCTTTTATTTACAAACATTTATAAATAGCATAAAGAATATTACTGTAATATTATAAACAGTAAAACTTTTGAATGTAAATCTCTGTTGCATCAAACTGATATCTAAACAAAAAAATGTTTATTATGCTTCATTGACGGTATACGTCGGACATTATTATAAACAAACAAAAAAAGAGAAAAACAAAATCTGAGCTGGGGGGGGGGGGGGGGGGAGTCGGTGAGAAAAATATCATAATAATAAATACAGTACAGACTGCGTCCAATTTTCTATCTACCCGCCACCCTCCTCCTCTTCTCTCTCCCTCTCTCTGTCTATGTCCATCTTCATCTTTCATAATGTTGTCTATTCCGCCATTTGCTTGTATGCCGGGCATCATCCCTTCCTTGAGATTAATTATCATAACATATTCCTGATGTTATACGTCGGACATTATACTTTAGCGAAAAGATATGATCAAACCTACAGAGACTAGCTAACTAAAGAACAAATTCAGAGCCACTGGGGGAGGGGAGGGGGGGGGGGGTGATCGGAGAGACAAATATAATAAATACAGTATACAGGCTACGTCCAAATTTCTACCCCCCCCCCCCTCTCACATAATTATACCTTATATTTAGTTTAGGGAACGAAATAGAGAACAAGCGGCTGATAATGTCGAAATGAGAAGAATATTACTGTATACAATACTTATATTATAACAAATAAACTTTTGAATGTAAATCTCTGTTGCATCAAAATAAAATGAAACGTTTATTAAATTATACTTAAGCACAAAAGAGTTATCTTGAAGAAGGTGGACAACAATATAACAGAAAGAATGAAACTTTCTCTTATATTTACAAACATATAAATAGCATAATAGCCTGATTCTGACCGCTGCACTAGCGCACTGCCTAGGGGGCGACTGTGTTTAGGAGGCGACTGTGTATAGGAGGCGACTGTGTATAGGAGGCGACTGTGTATAGGAGGCGACTCGACCACACAATTTGGGGGCGACTACGTTAGGAGGCGACTGCGTATAGGAGGCGACTGTGTATAGGAGGCGACCGGCTTGGGGGCGACCTGACCAGACACCATCCTGTCAATGTATCTTCTCGTTTCATTTTGCTTTATGTAAGCATTCAATGTACTATATTTGACGAATAAAATCAATCAATCAATCAATCAATCAACTAAATTCAGACGAGAATTATTTTCGAGAACGGTACAACGAATCGTCTTCTTTCTCTAATGATTTAATGAAACGTCAAAAGCTTCTGCGTTTAGCGGAGGAGGGAGGGGGAAACTCGCCCTCCCTGCACCGACCCCCCCCCCCCCCCCGCATTACGTCACTGTTGGTCACCATTACGTACCAATATTTGGCTCGCATAATTTCAAATTTGGGCCCCCCCCCCCCTAAGAAATCCTGGATCCGCGCCTGATTATACTACACTACTGCCATTGTTGAGTATCATGAAACTGTTTCACACAATAAAAATCCCATTTTTTTCAAACGCGCGCGGCTACGAGCCGTCACTTCGTGAAAACGAAATCAAAGCTTTCTATGTAATTTGTGTTTTCACGAAATGACGGTTGTGTTACTAACAGAGCAGTTATAGAAAGAGGAAAATGTACTCTATCTCGTAGTTCGAGTTATTTTATCTGTACATCAATTGAACATAATGTTTTACCGTATTTAGTGTTCTTTTCGGGAATTCAATCCACGAGAGTCAATCCAAAACTTTTTCTACTCGTAGTCGATTTTACTTTTTTGTAAGCCTGGTCATTGAACCTCATATCTTCCTCTAGGTCATGTTGATTTGAGGCAAAGGAAGTAAGCCTAGAGTGATGGATCAAAAGGATCAAAAGCTATGAGCTTTAGGAAATCATTCCGTCCTAATGCAAAAAGTCGCGTTATTATTTGTATATGTTACGTATCATTATTACGCAACAATATGCTACAAAGACACATCAGTAACGCACAATGACAAACTACAGAGCTCCGTACAGACCTCTGTACTCGCGCATAAGTATTGTGACGTATGACATAGCGACGCCAAGCAACAAGGTACGTTATGTCACAGTAGTCCAGCAAGGCATTGATTATCTTGTAACATCCCTTTAATACATTCCTTTTTATTCTACAGCTCTCTGGATTGTATATATTGATAACCATTAACAGCCTAATTTTGTTGTAGTGACAATCGCAAGGTAGGCGTGTTAGCTTTATATATATTATATGTATTATTTCTATATTTTTGTTTAAGAATTCTATGGAATTAATACCTCACATTAACTTAAGGGAAAGCAATTATTTTTATTTTATTAAGTTAAATTCATCGAGCATATTACAAGGCCAGCACGTATCCCCCGACCCCTCTCATCCACCCCGGCACCCATGGTCCTTACCTCATTCAGAGCCTGTCGAAAGACAGAGTTAGATCTACAGTAAATACAGATTTAAAAGAACACAATAGCTAAAAACAATGTTTCTCTTGTATGTCGGCGATTCATGTGAGGGGGGGGGGTGCAACTTTCGGAGTAACAATGATAATAATAATATTGTTCTTGCAAGCTATCTTCACCACTTGATATACCATAATCCTGATATTTACTAGAGTGTACAATGAAAGAGCGAAAATAATACTCTCTTTTTTAGCCTTTAATTTTGTCTGTATTGGTGGCGCCGATCAACCTAGATTTTCCGTTTATTAAAAACACTCTCGTCGATTTGGACCGCCGACCAAGAAGTCTATAGATGGCGCTATTGCAATTTAGAGTTTCTGTGAAGTTCTTGTCTATTTGCACAGATAGATTATACCTATTATTGAAAGATCTCCAGTGTTAAATTTATTATAAACTATTTTTTTTAAAATAAAAAATAGTTTATTATAAACTATTAAAAAAAAAAAAAAATCTCTGCTACTATTCCCAAATTTTGATACGACAATCATCACCATCTTTGGCCTTTGAGCAGCTAGAGACTCGGAACCCGGATTTGAAAACACGTCTGCAGACTCTTGAGAGACAGGCTGCGGATGCTGGTCCCGACGCTTATGTGCCCAGGCCATGATTTGTTATACCAATGAACAAAGTTCTACGGTTGCTTGTTTGACGTGATAATTATGGCTTAAAATTTCATCACGAAGAATCAAGTGTCATTTGGCAAAGAAAGTATCTTACAATATCAAAGCCATGTTCTCAACAAACTTCAAAAATTTCATTCATTTATTTTCATTCGCAGCTTCAAAAAAAAAAAGGGGGGGGGGTTCTTGGTTGCCAGGACAACGCCTCTGTTAGGAACAGACGATCACCAGCAAAGAAAAAGTTCATTCATCTGCGAGAGGGTGGGCTACTATTTCATCACATTCCAGGAGGCATTCATTTATTCGCCATGTTTATCTTGTGGGGAAAATACTTTTAGATCGTGGTTATTATGACGATTGATGCTATGAACTATGCACTCAACCTCGTTTTGGACACATCTGGTTGGCAATAAAAGAACTCTTCAGTTTTTGTTTCAAACAATTGCAAATATGGGTAGAACCTAAATTCAGTAGATTAAACGTGCAAGCTACATTCTTCTCTTCGTGAAGTGCTACGTGCTCATAATAGGGACTTTTAGATTCGCACGAAGACAATGTGGATTGCTACGAACGACGTCCTTTTAATGCACTGCCTTGAATGGAAGTCACACGTATCAGTCCACGCAAATCTAAAAGTCCTTAATAACGCAACGTGACCATGACGTTTTGTTGTTGTTTTTGCAGGGACAAAGCCTTCCGCAGGTAAAGCTACAGGGTACATGATGAAAAAAGCGCATCTATCAACCGTGATATAATTATATTGACTGCTATTAGAGGCATCACTGTTTATATAGGCTCAAGTGGACGTTACATCCTGATATGACCCCTCGACGCGCCAGGGCGTCCCCCCAAGAGCCAGTATAGAAACAGCTATGCTTCGAATATTAAAGGGATAGTTGAGTTCTGTTGCAGAGGGCGCTACACAAATTTTTTTTGTGTGAGATAATGAAAAACTGAGTGTCAAATTTGAAAGAACATAATATTTAAATGACAAAATCATCTTTGTTTGATCAAAATCGGTTAAGAGATGACTGAAATATAACGATTTATAATACTTGTGTTCCACCACAAATATTAGATATTTTGAAAAATTTGAGAAAACCGTTGAAAAAAACGAAATAACGCCTTTTACGTCGTATTTTAGCCAATGCCGACGTTGGCTTTTTTGTTGGCTGGCATTTTCGTGTTGCTTGTATTATCCACAATTAGCTGGCTCATGTATTGTTATTTTTAATTTAATCATTAATTAACGTTCACCGTGTTTTTTTTTATGTGGAGCTGAATTGGTATGATCGTATTGGCTAAATTTCACACATTTTGGTGTCTAAAATTACCTTCATAGCAATTTTAGGTTAAAAGGGCACTATAAATGTCATAGATAAGAATAAGAGCAATAATCATGCACTTTGAAGGCATTTACCGTCTGAAAACAAAACTCAACTATCCCTTTAAAGCAGTGGATATATCTTTTGTATACCGAAATCACAAACAAATCTACAAAGAAGTTTTACTTTATCCTTTTCTTGAGTATAGACTGGTTAAAACATCACATAAAATCTAAGACACTCACACTGTCTGTAAATATTCGCTGGAAAAAATTAATGTTACACGTAAACCAATAGGGATCTCAGCAAAATCTATTTATGCGGCCTATTACCTGGGGCAACGGCCGATCATCTTTTAACTATTGACCGGAAGGCGGGCAGGCGGGCATCTTAAAAAAAAACGATTGACCAGTAGTCGGACATGGCTAAAATAACGACTCCACTTGAATTCGACCAATCAGATGACGAGATTTATTCAACATACTCAAGAGAGGCACATAATTTAGGCTAGCAGTCACTATGACGCTGAAAATATAATACCTTACTTAGATTGTGTACACTGGACTCGGTCCAAGTCCTAGTCTACTAACTAGAACACTGTTGAGTCGAAAATTGGTCAAGGAGACACGTGGACAAATAATGATGATATTATTATTTGTTCCCGCATGGAACTAGAAGGGCATTCACTCTGTAAATGTGTGTTATAAGTAATAGGGCCCCTTTAGTTCTCATCTTACTATTGCATAAATTATGATAATGCCTCTCCATGATAAAGTCTAATTCTATTTTATTAATATCTATGAGAGTAACAAAATCATTTATATAGTGCTCTTACACATATTAAATGGTTTCACATCGCTTTACATTGTTTACAATAGCCACTCATATTAGGCAAATAATATTGTTCGCGTCTGACTTCCCGGCATGAATTAAATCGATCTGAACAATCCGTTGGCATATAATGGAATAATACCTTAAATGCATCGAGTTTAACCCTAAAAAGGCCGGAAAGGATGTCACACTCCCCCCACCCCCCCCCCCCCTCCCCTCCCTCCATAGAATGGTGGAAAAACCCAAATTCCCGATATATTCATCTAATGTGAAACCTTTGTTGCTGGAAGGCGACCAATCCTTTGTGCTTATACATGAAAAGAAAAAACAGGGGGAAAGGGCAAACCACACGAGTTCCGTATTTGTTCGTCCCCGCAAGAGTGAGCAAACATACATTTTGTTCATATTTGCATTTCAGTTAAATTTCTAGTCGACATTTTTCTCTCACATTGGCTACTTAGGTGGATAAGGGAGTATCAATCTTGGATTGCGCCTTGATAGAATTGTTTTTCTAGAATTTGGACATCATTTTTGTATATGAAGGGTGGATTGCAACCAGAATGACCACATGCAGGCACAGTCTATTTTCAAAAAGCTCTTGGTATGTTTCACATTAAGAAAATGAATTATTTGATTTTAACGATTGTATGCTTGCCTACTGAATTACAATCAGTGGCGTATCCTATATTTTTTTTATTTTTTTTTGGGGGGGGGTCAGGGGATTGGGCAAGGAAGCACGTGCCTCGGCGTAAAACAAAAGTAGGGCGTTAAAAAAGCAAAAGAGAGAAATAGGAATATTGTCCTTACATTAAAACTTTATTGGCTCCTAATACCCATCACAAATAGATGTTTTGGACTGTTTGATATGCTTACATTTTATAAAGGTCATCCGCTTTGCGCTCTCACACTTGTTGCCTGCATGGTAATCTCATTATAAGGTGTATTGTATAAGTAGCGCTGTAAAGGTTTCAACATTTAAACAAAAATTACACGCTTCCAGAAGCAGGATATTATAAAATGGCATTTATAAGGGCTCAAGATATGAAAAATAATCAACACCCAGTTACCAATTGGAGGAAGAAGTTAATACGTAAATGATTTTAATGATCTTAATTCGGAATTCAACCGCTAGATCGCAGTGTTTCCTTGCGAAATGTGGGTAAGATGCAAAAGTCTGCCGTGCGGCCGCTTATACACCCTTTCGCTATTTCAAGTTATAATTTTGGTTGGGCTGTAATTCAATGTTTTTCCCCGGGCGCCATAATTCTGATATAGATACGCCACTGTGTAAACAATTTGAAATCAATTTTTTCACCGCACGTCTATTCATTGACAAAACGGTACAATAAACGGATATTGTCGGTATTTGGAAGAAATGTTGTGTCTTTTCATTGTAAACTTATATAAACCAATGCATCAGTCATAACTAAGTCAATTCATTTTTTGTCGTGGACTATTCTGTCAATTTAGGCCTTTCTCTTGTATATTCCATGGTGTCAGAAAAGGGGATCATTACACCATTTTCATTAGTTGTTGCGTTCTATCTGATTATTCTTTTTCAGAATACCTGTGAACAATGACTGGTTGTTGAATATGATGGATACTTCAGACAGCAATAAGTGACATCTGCGGACAAAGATAGTTTTCTTGAACAATTTCCTCAGGTCTTTTGAGAAACTCGGTTTAAGAACGAGAGCATGGATATAAATCGGAAACGACTGCATGGCCATGGAATATTTTCATCGACAACAATAATCAGTGAAGATCAATTAGTGTGTGACCGAACCCAGTTTCAAGAAGCATCTATCTTATGACGTTCAACAAAGGAGTTTAGTCGTTTCGGGGGATCAGCTTTTTAACTGCCAACCAGATCATCTGTCCATTTGCCTGACCGACCGTTTACCTGTTTACAAGATAAATAATTAACACTGAGTTTTGGCACGAGAGGAATAACACTCTAGCTTGTATTATCGAAAGCCGCCTTGATCTTTGTTTCATGTTTAAACCCTGCCTAAACTACCAAGTGT
Organism: Strongylocentrotus droebachiensis; assembly: GCA_035222895.1. Taxonomy (NCBI): domain Eukaryota; kingdom Metazoa; phylum Echinodermata; class Echinoidea; order Camarodonta; family Strongylocentrotidae; genus Strongylocentrotus; species Strongylocentrotus droebachiensis. Next base: position 135,601 of record JAVYIG010005072.1, on the reverse strand, counting down.
GAGTTTGTCCACCGGTCATTGCCCATAAATTAAATTAATTACTGTAACTACGTGACTTGATTTGGAAGAAGAAAACAAAAATCGAGATTACTAACACTTTAGTTGAATAAGGGAAATAGTTTAATCTCCTTTTGTATTTCATCTTCTCTTTCATTTTAATAGAGAAACTTTTATTGAGTCAACGCTTTTACCCCCAAATGGCCAGGCGTTCAGGAGTTTCCTTTAAAATTAGCACTGTGATCTTTGTTCTTTTCTCACTTACATTCAGCAAAGGTGATATTACAAGAGTGAGTGCTATGGTAGGGGAAAAGATACAACTTCATTTCAGTTACCCTTGTGACAGCACACGAGTCACTTTAAGAAATGGAATAAGGGCTCTGTTTTACGATTCAACTAATCCAGATCCATTATCATTGCCCAAGAATAAAAAACTCGCGTTTCAAAACGAAAATGAAAGTAACACCTGTCTTCTCCAACTTAAAATCAACCCTGTCCTAAGGTCTGATGAAGGCGGATATATTCTCACTGCATATGGTGATGGAAATATCCTAGAGGACACAAGAGTTGGTTTGAGAGTTGCTTATCCACCGGGTAAGGCGTCTTGCGGATGGGAAGAGGAGACTGTTGCTGATGACTGGCGCTCATTAGAATGCACAGCTTGGTTTGTTAGTTTGCTTGGAGAAATCGTTTGCTATCAGAATGAGATCAGGGTACCTCCAGTGAGTAAACCTCGGGATAGAGACGGTATTTTAGAGCACACCATGTGGGTGAGGTTTTCTCAGCCTGCATTTTGTTGCGCTCATCTTGTAGGACAACCAGTTGATAGATGCAAATGCAATGACTACATCTGGGATCCCTATGGCAACATCCCAGAGCCCTGTCATGTTGCCATGGTAACAACCCATCAAGAAGCTTCGACATCTTCACAAAGTCCCACTTCTAGTCCAACCAAAGAAACAACACAAAAGGCAAAGAAGAATCACTGGTCAAATGTTGTATCACACGTAATTTATTTGTGTGTTATTGGAATCTTAGTAATTATCATCGGTATATGTCTTGTTTTGTCTATTCGTGAAGCTTGCAAAGTCGAGAAAATATCAAAATAACATTCATTTAATTAAACCAAATCATGTACACGAAAATTAGAAGAGTGTGAAGACACCTCAAATTTAAATTTGGCACTGCTCTCATAAATGAACCCTTCAAATCAGATCGAATCTTCACATTTTACGTTTTACTGTAAAACGTTCATTTTCTTACAATTGAAAGCTAGGAACACTCTAAATGCTTTCAAACTTAATTTAATATCGTTCACTACAATGCTAAACCAATTTCTACATAAAGGTTACATCCATACTTGGGGTTTCATTGGCGCTGTTGGAAAGAGAGGAAAAGTAAAGATATATTGACGTTATGAGAGGCATCGCTGTTTCTATAGGCTCAAGGGGACGTTACATCCTGCTATGACCCCGAGGTGCGCAGGGGCGGAGCCAGTATAGAGAAACAGCGATGCTTCAAATATTAAAGCAATCCATATATCTTTTATATAGCCAGCGCTTGTACGTGATCACGTGATATCCACCATCTCGGTTAGTCCTCCGTTATATTTACCGGTTTACCAAGCACTTATGCCGTTTAGGTATAAAATCATAATATTAATACATGAGAGAGATAAAGCTGAAGTAAATGATTTTTCTTGTTATACATTGAATAACTTGGTTTGAAACTCTCTTACATGTTAAATATATCTTGAATATACCTTGAAGGCCACACCTCGCCATCGTGGTGATGAACATCCAGTAGATGAAGGTTTTACAACACGTAAGAAAGTTTCAAGCAAAGAAAGTAACCTTGAATAGTACATGCATGGGCGTAGATCTGTAATTGATAGCTATTGTTCAGGGGAGGATGATCTATTCATTCCCCCTGAACAATAGGTATTACGTAAGGATTGACGCCCATGAGTACATGTATATAATTATGTGCCTCCACACTTCATTTTAAATTTCACAACATCCATAAACTTCACACTTTTCAAAATTGTAAATGAAATCTATGAATGTACATATTTAATTGGTTGTTTATGTTATTGCTCGTGTAGACTCACATGGTATACGCTGAGTTTCTGACGATTTACTTGCCTCTGCTATGCCAATTTCCAATTTTATGCCAAAGCTGCCTGTGGAATTTCATTAATTAAAGAGATGGTTGCAGAAACTCGACAATACAGAATAGTGATGGGTGCTGATTATTATTTTTTTCTCACATGGGTCAGTTTACGATGAGGAAAAAAGGGTATTGAAATAATAAAGAAGTTCCGAAATCTTTATTACGAACCCTCATCATATTCATCTATTTCTAAACTAACATCAATAAGGCATGCACAATTTTCTTAGACTTTAATATCAAGAAACTCTTTTATGGACTAGCATCTCAGAACCAACAGAATACAAAGAAAATGGACTCTTGAACCTGGATGGAAATATTATTCTGACAGGTTTATGTTGTAATGTGTCCGTAAGTTTATATTGATTTTGATGTATGCGTGAGTAATTTGTCAGGTTATGGGGCTTATGTAACAAGTAATCATAATTTATGAATCTTGTTAGTAAATATGCACTAAATAATTTATTATTTGCCAGTGCTTTGCCAGATTTTATGCTTGACCATTCTTACATTATAGTTGTTTATTGATATTGTGAACTTGAATTGTTTTTGGAAAACGTGTCAGTGTTAATTGTACTTTATACATTAACATAAAATTTAAAATGTATTACAATAATGTATTACTGAACGAGGTGAAACTCAATACCATTTTGAAAAGAACTGTAGTTTAGAAGGTGACTCTAAAATTTTCGAAAAGATGGACTGAAATAAATAAAAACAAAAATTAATTGTGTCTTTCCTCTCGCAACATAATGTCAATGTCTTTATCCATACCTCTGCTTTTTCCACAAATGTCTCTCTTACTATTTTCTCCTCGCTTTCCCCCCTTTCTTTTAATTCTTGTTTAAAATCACGTTGTGTTCTTTTTCTATCCCCCTACTTAAATCTTTCGTTTTCCATTTTTTTTCCTCTCTCCCTCCCCTTCTCCGTCTCTCTCCTTTTTTGTTCTCTTTTCAGTTTTTTATTTCTCTCAAAACATTGTTGTCCTTGTATTTTCAAACGACGTAATTCCTGCAATTTGTTGTAATTTACATATTGTTATGGCTATTGTGATTTCAATATATATGTTCATATCTTGTTAACCGTTTTACAATATATTCATTGAATCTATCTTCATGATTGTAAAATAATCTGCAATTTGGCCCTCTGATTTTGTATCACATTATTTGTGAGGCATTAAAAGAGCGATACCACGGATGAACTACCGATTATCCGTAATATATCCATGTTTGCACACAGACCTACATTTTGTTTACTAAGCTATTATTTCTTTCTCAAAATCTGCTTGAAAGATATTATGTATGTTTTAGTTATTTATAGTTTTTAACATTTACATTTATTTAGAGTATGTTTTTTTTATTAGGTTAATAAATGTCTACAAACCTCCAAAAAGAATATCATGCTTGCAAAGAACAGAACATAATTATGTGGTCTTAAAGTATAAAGAATTAACTTGATGTCACTTTGAATGCAATTTAATGACGGGTGATAATAATAATGCTAATCTGTTCTTGTATAAGGTAGACCACATAATTATGTAATAAACATCTCTATGCGATTCCAACAATTGATATATTGAATAAAAATCACTCTTAATTTAGTTATTCCAGCTGCCCTATTAATTAGAATATTCAATTTATATTGATATACGTTTTAAGGGAACGGAAATATTGATTCCCAACTCAATGTGGCAATAAAAACCTTCTAATAATTATGTGACGTATCTTTGTTTTATTATCTTTTCGCTTATGATTGCGGTCTCCTGCACTTTTTCAAGCGCGTAGCCAGAATTTCATTTTAGGGGGGGGCGGTAGTGAGCACGCAAAGCGTGCGAATCACTTACATAATCACTCCCTAGGGGGGAGGGTGCAGGGAGGGGGGAGTTTCCCCTTTGAGGTTTCATCAAATTATAAGAGAAAGAAGACGATTCGTTGGACCGTTCTCGACTCTTAATCCTTATCTAAATTCAGTTTCTGTTGACGTTTCATTAGAGAAAGAAGACGATTCGCTGTACCGCCCTCGACTCTTAATCTTTGTTTGAATCAAGTTCCCCTGCCTCCGCGCATAGCGCGGAAGCTCTGAAGTTTTATTAGATTATTAAAGAAAAAAGACGATTCGTTGTACCATTCTCGACTCTTAATCCTTATCTAAATCCATTTTTTTAACGTTTCATTAGAGAAAGAAGACGATTCGTTGTACCGTCCTCGACTCTTAATCCTTTTTTGTATCAAGTTCCCCTTCCTCCGCGGAAGCTGTAGCGCGGAAGCTCTCAAGTTTTATTAGATTATTAAAGAAAGAAGAAGATTCGTTGTACCATTCTCGATCGACTCTTTATCCTTGTCTGAATTCAGTCCTCCCCCCCCCCTCCCCTCCCGCGGAAGCTTTGACGTTTCATAAATTATTAGAGAAAGAAGACGATTTGTTGTACCGTTCTCGACTCTTAATCCTTATCTGAATTCAGTTCCCCCCCCCCCCTCCCCTCCCGCGCGAAGCGCGGAAGCTTAGACGTTTCATTAAATTATTAGAGAAAGAAGACGATTCGTTGTACCGTTCTCGACTCTTAATCCTTTTTCTTCCTACGTCCTCTTCCTTTCTTCTTTTTTTCTCTCTTTTTTTTTGGGCCGGCGTTTTTTTGGGGGGCGACTGCCCGCACCGCCCCCCCCTGGCTACGCGCCTGCACTTTTTCCACAGATCGTTAGGATAGTAGTAACTTAAATTCATAATAATCACCTTTTAGAAAGATTCGTTGTATGTATGTATGTTACTCACATTTTGACATGAAGTTATAATGTTTTTATCATTAGGAGAAAAATGAGAAATAAACTAAAAAATAAAAAAATATTTTCCCTCCCCCCCCCCCTTTCTTTCTCTTCTTTTTCCCCCTGTTGTTTGAGGGAACTGGAGCGAGGGAGAGGAGAGAAAGTGGAAAAATATAGAGATAGAGCGAAAGAGAAAGAAAGAAAGAGAGAGAGAGAGAGAGCGAGAGGGGAAAGGGTGAGAATAGAGAGAGGGAGAGAGAGAGAGAGTGAGTGGTCGAAAAAAACAGGCGTCGGCTGTACTGCATTTAGTGGTGGGGTTGGAGGGGTGGCATTGGTCAATTCCAAACTTGTCTAATTGTCGTGTTTGTTTTTGTTTTCTCTTCTCGTTTAAACTTTCGACACATATCCTTTCACGAAACCGTCATAAGTACAAGTCCGAGGACAATCCATTAAAACGCGTTTATTTTATTCAATGGGATGTCGATGAACTTGTACTTAAAGGGCCACTACAACCAAAACGGGCTAAAAAATGAAGAAAAAAAGGCATGTAAAATATATTTTGACGGAGATTCCGAACATGAAAATGATTTTTCTAAGAAATCATCAATGATTCTGGAATCCAGCTTTAAAAATGACGACTCGGAACGCTCAGAAAAAAACCCATTTCGGTGACGACGCATTTGACGTCACTGCAGGCTCCTCACCGGTGAAAAGGAGGGTGATTAAGGCATTAAATGTCTTTAAAAAGGCAAACTATGATATTAATTGGAGAAAAAAAGACAATTATCCGAAAAATAATATGCACTTCATAATCCCAGTACGTTTCTGGCAATTTTGTCATTCCTAATTATGAAATTATCAAATTATCAAATCAGACATGCCCGCAATGACGTCAAATGCGTCATCAAGCCATGTGACCGTATTACTCTTTTGTCGAGGGGCGTAGCCAAGCAAGCGTGAGAACTGTGAAAAATGGATGGTTATTATCATTTTTTTGTCAATTTAGAGATTTTCTGAAAAATCAGAGGCTGGAATATTAATAAGTATAGAGGTGTATTCATGTTTTGAAAGGCTATGTTAGTTGGGTTAGAGTGGCCCTTTAAGACGGTTTCGTGGACCTCAGATCTGTCTTTTGAACATGTTTATTTTAGGCAATTTCGTATTAATTGTGATTGGCTGAAAGCTGTAAGTTTTAGGAAATCATTTGGTCTTAGTGCAAAAAGTTGTATTAGCGATATATTATGTTACGTATCATTGTGACGCAACAATATGCTAAAAGACATAAATACGCGCAAACTATACAGCTTCGTCTGACATAGCAACGCCAGGCAACAAGGTAAGATATGCCACAGTACTGGTAGTCCCATAAGGCATTGAATATCTAGGAACGTCCATTTCCATTCCTTTTTATTTTACAGCTTTCTGGATTTTATATATGGATAATCATTTCCAGGCTACTTGTTACACTAACAAAAGTAAGGTAGGCGCGTTAATAGCTTTATTTTTATTATTTATGTATTATATCTATATCTATATTTTGGAAATCATATACTTAGGCCTATAGATTTAGAATTAAAATCACACATACAGGGAAATGCAAGGTTTTTCGTTTAATTCATTTAGCCTAGATCGAGCATATGGCATAGCCGGCATGTGCAGCCCCCCCCCCCCCCTCCCCCTCCCCCGCACCCATGATCCCTACCTCATTTAGGTCCTTTGATAAGTGTAGATCCGTATATCTCTAAATGCCGGCGATTCTTGTCATGACCAGGGGGGGGGGGGAGGGGGCAACCGTGACAATCGGAGTGGCAACGGCAAGCAATTACCCCCCCCCCCCACACACACTAAAGATAACATATTTCGCATTTGTTGTCGTTGCATGCTATCGACGCCCTTTGATATATCATAACCCTGATAGTTTCTAGAATGAGCAATGATTGAGCGAAATAATCCTCCACATTATTATTATTAAACTTTCCTCTTCGGTGAATTTCTGTACTGGTGGCGCCAATCCCTTTTGAAGATTTTACTTGAAAACATCTAAACCTTATCGCACATGGATCTTTGACCAAGAAGTTTATAGATGGCGCTATTGCAGTTTTGGTCTCATACGAACATGTACGACTTAATTTAATTTGCACACATCGATTATACATAATGATTAATTGTAATGAACAGTATGTATTGTAAACATTTACGCACCCACTGAAAAAAATTAGGAGAACGTTTTTTTATAACTTGTTTTTAAGAAAGTGTCTGGACAAGGAATGAAAGGTGCAACACAAATGGCAGGTGAAAGAGTTGCATGGCGTGCTCTCGTGAAGGCCACAGCAGCGCTTTACAGCGCCACCTGAAGTTGATGATGTTGATGTTTATATGGATACAGTCAAATAGACTTCCACATCATGATTTGTTGCTTGGTGGTGATTTGAAGTCCATCCTTTGTCCGAGAAAAGATGCAAAAAGAAATCAGAATTCTTATTATAAAACACCACGAAATTTAAAGGATCTCATTAAAGATAAACTTTAGTACTGGTAATGCGATTGCATTGTAAAAGAAAAGGTGTGGAAAGGATCAGAAACAGTTGATCATGTAGCATGTAAGTATTGGTGTGCACTGCAAGGTTCTGGAGTCATCAAAATCATAATAAATTTGACCGAGTCTTGGTAAAGTAACAAGCACATACACAGAAAGCTATGTATGGGACAACACGCATGGTGTCGGGGTTGGTACTACCTTGATTCCTTGTCTTTCTATGCTCATTACTCAGCCAGTATACATTTTCTTCCAAAATTGTTTGGCACATGTCATTTATTTGTAATCTTGAACATTCAGTGTAAGTTTCGTTTGATTCTGTGAGAAATAATTTTCTTTTTTTTACCAGTACTCAACCTTATCTTTAAGCGTTTACATTTATGTGATATATGGAGAAATCGAAACCCCACAAAACAACAATTCACATGGAAAAATGTATTTATGGATGTGGCATCACGACTCGATTATTAGTAATTGATAGTCTTAAATCTAAGGTAATAACAAGTGATATACGTCCTGCAGTCCGATGTGACCATAATGCTGTCTTTTAAAAGTTGTTAACGGGTAAGATAGAAAAGGGTCCAGGATATTGGAAATTAAACACACATATCCCTAAGGATGATAATTATAAAAAGCAAATAAGACATATTATCGAAAAGATAGAAAGAATGAATGTTAGTTTCAGTGAAAGATGAGAACTTACACAAAAAAATTAGATGCTGTGAATTTACACAAATGTATTGTGCAGGAAAGAAAAATACAACAATTGAATTGAACTGAAAGTTGGAACAAGTACTTACCAACCTTAGTAAAGAACTGGATAACCAAAATAAAATTTCTGATGAGACTAAAATGGATTAGGTAAGAATCAAATGTAAACTGGATAACTTATATAAAAGAGAGTGTAAAGGAGCAAGTATCAGATCTCGAGTCAAATGGTAAGAGAAGGAGGAAAAGAACACCAAATATTTTTTAAGCTTAGAAAAGAAAACCATTACCAGACTATGAAAAGGCAACAAGTTTGTAACCAAACGATTTGATGTTCTACATGAGGTTGTTTTTTTTAATGAAAATTATATACTAGTAAAAATGTACCAAAAGATGAGTTTAAAAGTATTTTGAATGTACCGTGGAAAAGAGAAAGAACATGTCAACGCAAAGCGTAGCATCCCCGTGCAGGGTACAAATGGCCTATATACGTCAGAACAAGTTACCTCCATTGGACTATACTACTCTATTAATAGGCAAGAAAGTTAACCCCATTTTCACATATATAATTAGATGTTTTTGCCTATTTAATGAGCTATGACCTTTAACCTTTCACCTACATACTCAAAAATCGAACTTAGGCTGTACATGTATTTTGATACCAATGCCTTCATATCAAATTTTATTAAAATCCGTCAAACAATACTAAAACTTAGTTATGGATCGGAAACCAGATTCGCATGTTTAATGAGCTATGACCTTTGACATTTGACCTATAAATAAAATAATAATTACAGTGCTTATATAGCGCCTAACAATTACTTTGTCAGAAGTCTCTAAGCGCTCTACAATAATGCAGCATAATTACCCTGGCTTTAGCAGTGCAGCTGTTACGCGCGCTGCGTTTCAAGGAATAAATTCCTACCAGGTACTCATTTACTTCACCTGGGTGGAGTGTGGCAAATCGAAATTAGCCTGTATTTTGATACCATGTACCTTCATATCAAATTTCATTAAAATCCGTCAAACATTACTAATAAAAGTTATCGATCGGAAACCAGATGTGTATTTTTTCCCATATTTAATGAGCTATGACCTTTGACCTTTGATAGCATGTACCATAGGCGCCGGAAGGGGGGGGGGGCAAAACGCATTTTTTTGCCCCCCCCCAAAAAAAAAAAAAAAAAAAAAAAAAAATTAAAACACCCCCCCCCCCCCCCTCCTCTCCAAAAACAAAAAAAAAAAAAACGGTAAAGGAGTAAAGATGGTTTGTATTTTTAACCCAAAAGAACATAACAATAATAAAAACCTGAATTAAATCAAATCTATTCAAAGAAAAGGAAAGTAAACAGGAATTAAATTCCCTAAACATTGCGCATGCCATCTATATTTATCAATGGAGGTTTTGTATAATAGCGATACGCGCATATCGTGGACATGGGAAAGCGTGTCTGTTTTTGGTTATAGGGGTGAGAAAACATGAGCCCCTGAACGCTGGCGTACTGATGGGGGGGGGGGGGTTATTTCTTATTCGATACCAGTTATTTAAGAATGTTGCTGAAATGACATGATTTTCCGGTATTTTTCTCAATATTTTTTTTAAGTCATACCTTTTTATGCGTTTGTTGAAAAATTAGAAATTCCCAAATTTACAGTCGGACGAAAAATGTGCTTATTTAAAAGCCTTTATGTCATGGTCTGAAAAACGGCTGAGCTAAGGGGCTCGAGCCCCCGTCACTTTTTGAAAAAGTGTGTTACAGAGAACTTGAAGAAAGAAAGAGAGAAATAGAAATAAGTGACCTGCCAATGTCACAAATGAAGTATCAAAATATGCTCATCTGACCGTAATTAAATTCCTAAAACCCCAGAGCTTTCGGGTGCTTTGCCCTCTGGACCCCACCAAGGGCCCTAAGGCGGTCCCCTGGATGCTCATCTGACAGTAATTTAATCCCTAAAACCCCTGAGCTTCCGGGGGCTCTGCATCCTGGACCCTACCAAGGGCCCTAAGGCGGTCCCCTGGATGCTCATCTGAGCGTAATTAAATACCTAAAACCCCAGAGCTTCCGAGGGCCCTGCCCCTGGACCGCGTCAATGGCCTTAAAGAGGGCCCCTTGATGCTCATCTAACCGTAATTAAATACCTTAAACCCTGAGCTTCCGGGGGCTCTGCTCCCTGGACTCTTCGCCAATTAGTGACCTGCAAGTGTCACAAATAAGGTATCTAAATATGCTTATCCGACCGTAATGTAATGCCTAAAAACCCTGAGCTTCCGGGGGGCTCAGCCCCTTGCCCCCCTTCTGAGGCTCAGGCCCTGGACCCCACGCCAATTTACGCTCTACCCGATTGTAAAATACTCCACTTTAAACGTTCCGCGGGGCCTGCATGTAATCAGATGCAGATTTTTCTTCTGCCCCCCCCCCCCATTTCCAAATATTTGTGCTCATTACGTCACTGCCCCTGGAAGGTGAGCCCCCTGGAATGTTTGCCCCCCCCCCCCCCCCCCCACCCAATCCCAAACTGCTTCCGGCGCGCCTTGATGCATGGCTACAAAATGAATACATAATGAATACAAAGTGCAATTATGTGTGTGATAAAGTTTAGGCTAGCAGTTTGGAGTCGCAAGGCCGCTGTCGCTGAAAAGGTAATAGATTTGTGCACTGGACTCGGTCCAAATCCTAGGCCACTAAATTTAGCCCCAAGTTCCGCGGACTCGACTAGAACACTGAATATTGCCGACATAATTTATGTTATGCATATTATGTTGTCTTGTGATCTTGTGTACACGTGATCTTGTATGTGTTACCCATCTTGAGTCAGAAATTAGACAAGGAAACATTACAAAAAGAGCAATGAACTTTAAAGGTAAAGACCAGTTATGGTCATGCGATTGCATTGTGAAAGAAACGTTGTGGAATCGATTAGAAAAGGTTCATCATCTAGCATATAAGTATTGGTGTGTACTGCAAGGTTCTGGAATCATCAAAATGATAATAAATTTGGCCCAGTCTTCGTAAAGTTACAAGCACTGTACACAGAAAGATGTATATGGGACTATACGCACACGTGTGCTACACGTGCGTTTATCTCTCACAGACCATGTACTATATAAACTAATTTACCAAATATATCAATTAGTAGGCGGTTTCCCGGCAAAATTGTTATCATCATGTATTAGTCAAAACATAGTCTTTCACATGATTGGTAATCAGAGCTTCCATTTCATTTTTTGAAATTGGGGCGTTTCCAATACTGGTCTTAACCTTTAAAATTATCTTTTTCCATATGGAACCGGAACACCCTCCCCACGTTGTCGACTACTTTGTGGTACAGGTTAGAATTGGGAAGGGGGAGGGGTCAAGCAAGCTGCTAATCATTGTTTCCATTGTATTGTACTTATTAACGTTGCTGTCATTTCTGTAATTCACATCTTAGGTGTACCAACAAAAAAAAAAAAAAATTGTAAATGAAAATATGGAAGGACCAATAACTCACGCTGCTAGATGTGGATTAGGTAGTTGAAGTTCATGGGTCACATTACACGTAAAGAAGGCCTAGAAAATCTTGCTTCGGACAGGGAAAATTGTGGGAAGAAGGAGTAGGGGAAGAAGGAGGATAGGTTTTGGATGGACAGTCTGCGGAAATTGTTGGAAGAGAGAGAGGAGAACTGGGAGTGGTGCTAATTGAGATGGCTAGGAACCGATGGGCGAAGGTTGTGGAACAGCATGATCGGCATTTAGAGAGAGAGAGAGAGAGAGAGAGAACTAGATTCCATTCAATTTCTTTGAAATAAATTTAGGTATTTACTAGTAGTTATACCGGGTGCAATTAATACATTTTCTTTTGCCGAACAGGTATGAGTAAATATCGTGTCATTTCTTTTGCAAATCCATATTTTGGAGGTTTAAGAGTGGCCTACAACAAAAGATTGTTTGTACAATTGGGTCGAAATTTCAATAAATGTAAATAACATTTTGCATACAAAAAGGTAACGTGTATACAAGTTGTCTGAGCTAATTTTTCGTTCACTTGGACTTTATCTTCTATCTGTTCTATTGTCATTTTCCCGAAGGTTCATAATTTTGAAGTTCCTTAATTCAGAAAATGACATAGAACCCTGCATCTTTTTTTTCCTGTTTACCTTTATCTATTGTTAGAATAGCAATAATACAAATTTCTCCATTTACATAGCGCTCTTTCATTCCCAAATGTGATTCATAGCGCTTCACATTTTTACATTGTTTACAATAGCCAACTATTCAAAGGCACAAAAATATTGTCCACCACAGACTACACGGCATTGTATTAGTCTGAACAATCAGATGGCGTATAATGGAATAACACCTCACTCGCGCATCGGGCTTAACCGTAAAAGGGCCGGGGTGGATTTCTCCTTTTTTAGGGCGAAAACTTCGTCTATACAAATAAAAACACAACGTAATCATATTTGATTAAAGAGGTGATTATCCACAAAAGTATGGAAACGAAATTTCAGTGTTTCATTCGCATTGAGTTACTCTATGTGCCAAATGTCAAGATATCTCCCCGTTGCTCCACCCGTGGCCGAGATCACCCCCCCCCCCCCCCTCCGGCTGAAAGATTGCCTAAATAACTTCGCCTTTTAGGGTTCGTGCTGTATCAGCAAATGGGACTAAAAAAAGAAAAGAAAATAGAAAACCGCGCCCTTTTTCACACAGTCCCAAATGACTTGGCCTGTTAACCCATTACCGTACAGGAACCAGATGGTCTCTGTGTTAAGTCTATTGGAATGAGTAAATCCAGTAGTCAACGGGTTAAGGTCTTAGACTGTCTGCGGGTTTCCGTAATATCAACATATGTTCGAAAAATACAATAACTGACCTCCACCTCCTTCCCACGTTCATTGGTGGAAAAACACACGGATTGCCGATAACAGAAATATCTGGCTGGAAACCCTTTGTTGCTTGAATGCTATCGATCCTTTGTTCGTGAACGTGGGTAGAAAAAAATATAGCGGACAAAAAACTAGTGATAACGAATATAAGGAGAGCAAACCACATGTGTTTTTATTTTCTTCAATAAAAATGAGTACACCCAGGCGCGTACGCAGGATTTTTTCAAGGGGGGGGGGGGGTTAAACATTTATTAATCGGTCCGAAAATTTCGCAACGACTCAGCCAGCCGCTGAATAAGCGAGGGGGGAGGGGGGGGGGAAGAGGTCACTTAAAAAAAAAAAAAAAAAAAAAAAAAAAAAAAAATCAGAAGGGGGGGGGGGGTTTAGGTTTTTTTTTTAGGGGGGGGGGGGGTTACATACATAAAATTACCAAAGGGGGGGTTAACCCTCCAACCCCCCCCCCCCCCCCCCCCCCCCCCCTGCGTACGCGCCTGACTACACCTGTTTGTTTGTGTCCGTATTTAAATCAAAACTTCTTCTCGACATTACACGTTCACGACGTTGACTCAGACGGACCAGGGAGTATCAATCTCGGGAATCGCCTTAAAAGTTGAATTCGCACATCTCATTTATTTTGAGGAGTGGATCGCAACCAGAATGATCACAGGTACAGTACATTTAAAAACAGAGTTGATTTTAATGATTGTATGCTTGCCTACTAGATGTAAAATCTGCCAATCTGCCAAGGATCTGGGAGTCACGGTGGACAACGTGCTAAATGTGAACCAGCATATACGCAACGTGTGTCGTATCGCAGCTTTCGGGATCCACAAAGTTGGAAAACTGCGAAAATTTCTGGATCAAAGTTCTACTCATCGTCTTGTTAATGCCCTTGTAACTTCCCACCTTGATTACTGTAATGGACTATTAATCAATCTCCCTAGCTCTCATTTAGCCCCTCTTCAACATATTCAGAACACAGCAGCACGCCTCATCACACGTACAAGAAAACATGAACACATCACACCGATCATTCGTTCTCTACACTGGCTCCCCCTCCAACAACGTATATCAAATTCAAGATTCTCATGCTGACATACAAGGCCTTTCACAAACTTGCTCCCTCATATCTCTCGGCACTCATCACTCCTAAAACTCGTACTTCATCTATGCGTCTCAGATCATCATCCACAGCACATCTTCATCTTGCCCCAGGCCCTCGCACCCACACCCGCTATGGAAATCGTGCCTTTTCTGTCTGTGCCCCCCAACTTTGGAACAATCTTCCCCATGAAATACGCGAGTCCCCAACCTTAGAGACATTCAAAAGTAAACTTAAGACTTATCTGTTTAATATGTAATGTAATGTAATCATATTTTGTTTGTTTAACTATAAAGCTTTATGTAAATATTAACTATTATTATTGTATTATTGTTATTAAGAATTTGTTATTATAATTATGTATCATGTATTATATTCTTGTAATTTGTAAGTTAACATTACTTTAATTTTATTTGTTGTTAAGCGCTTAGAAACTTTGTATTAAGCGCTATATAAATGTAATTTATTATTATTATTATTAAATCAGTCGGGAGGGTAGGCCCCGGGCTGCACGTGAAGGGGTATCAGAGTAGAGGTGCAAAAGAGAGAAAGAGATATTAAATAAAAGAAAGAACAAATATGATCTTTGAGGATTTTTCCAGGTATGGTGTTTTTCAGGTTTTTTAATATGCGAAAATTTGCTAACGGTCACACGTTTTGCTCCTTCGCATAAATAATAATGCTTCGGGATCTCATTAATTTACGCCCCCATTATAAGATACAGTTCATATTAAAGGCCTCAAAATGTTGACAAAAAACAATTCTCGTTGCTTTGCTGTCTTTGCTTTGCTTTGTTTTCATTAATTTTGCGCCCAATTTGAGGAAGAAGTGAATAGGAGTCGGTGTTCTCAAAGTCAAACACTCGATCTAGTGTTTCCTTGCGAATTTTGGCTAAAATGGCTAAAATAGAAAATGTGTTTTGGGGGGTTATAAATGCAAAGGTCTGCCACCCGGTTGCTTTTTCCCCTTCGCTCATTCTGACATGGCTGCAACTTAAAGGGGGGTTTAGCATTGCAAATACTGGTTAACGCCATCTATGACTTCTTGTGAACTTGATTAACGGTCAGCGCGCTAGCGTTCTCGAAACAGACCGAAGTTCTCCTCACGCTTATGTTTCGCGTATGCTGCACGCACGTGAATACTGCGGTTGCGTCGTACCGCGTAGTCGTATTATATTAGATTGGCCCCGATTCAGGCCACGGGAAAAACACGTAGTCTCGTCATACTACACTCCATTTAATGTTTTGCCCCTGGTGACTTAAAGGGCCCCTCTAACCCAAACGGGCGAAAAATGAAAAAAGACATGTAAAATAATTTTTGACGGAGATTCCGAACTTGACAATGATTTGTCATCAATAATTCTGGAATCTAGCTTTAAAAATGACGATTCAGAACGCTCAGGAAAAAAAGCCCAGTTTCGGAGCTGTTTTGCGCAACTGTTTATGACGTCGCTGCAGGAGCCTCTCCGGTGAAAAGAAAAGAAGGGTGGTTTAAGCATTAAAATGTCTTTAAAAAGACAAACTATGATATTAATTGGGAGGAAACAAAGACATTTATCCGAAAAATAATATGCACTTGATGATCCCGGTACGCTTCATTTATGAATTACAATGAGATTGTAAGATCCTTATTGTAGGACAAATCGGACATGCCCGCCATGACGTCAAATGCGTCATCGAGTCACGTGACCTTTTTTCGAGGGCGTAGCCTAGCAAGCGTGAGATCTGTGAAAAATGGATGGCTATTATCATTT
The DNA here is from genome assembly GCA_035222895.1 of Strongylocentrotus droebachiensis. Classification (NCBI taxonomy): domain Eukaryota; kingdom Metazoa; phylum Echinodermata; class Echinoidea; order Camarodonta; family Strongylocentrotidae; genus Strongylocentrotus; species Strongylocentrotus droebachiensis. The sequence continues at coordinate 119,707 of JAVYIG010005072.1, read as the reverse complement.
TTTGGTCATTAGAGATTTTCTGAAAAATCAGAGGCTGGAATGTTAATAAGTAGAGGTGTATTCATATTTTGAAAGGCTGTGTCAGTTGGGTTAGAGTGGCCCTTTAATTGCTAAATACACCACTGTGTATAAAATGCACAATTTGAAATCATAATTGCAATGCGCATCATTCTGTAAATTTCATGCAAACATTGCAGAAACGGTGCAATAAGGTATTGAGATATGTTGTGTCTTTTCAGTAAACCTATGCATTATCCCAAATTAGCTTATCATTAGTTTTCATGGATTATTCTGTCAGGGTAGGTCTTTCTCTGGTTTATTCCATGATGTCACTGTACTTAATAAGTATATAATTTATACTTGACGAATAAAATAATCCAATCAAACGAGTGAAAAGGGGATCATTTCATAATTGTGTAAGTTTACTGATTTCTTAAACTGTATTTTATTCTTCTTTTTCCGAATACCTATTACAGCAATCAGTGGTAGTGGAATATGATAGTTACTTCAGACAGGAATAACAGGAAGCGACATCTGCGGACAGAAATTTTTGTTCAACAATTTCCTCCGCTATTATGAGAAACTCGGTTTAAGAATAAGTACAACATGGAGATAGATCTAATACAACTAGAATATTTTCATGAGCAGCAATAAACAGTGAAGATCAATTAAGATAAAAGTATGACAAGACCCAGCTTCAAGAAGCATCTATCTAATGACGTTTACTACAAAAAAGGAGTCATTCGTTGTTTTGGGATAATCCTTTGAACTACCAAGCTGATCATCCGTCCATCTGTCTAACCGACTGTACATGTTTACAAGAGAAATAATTAACACCGAGTTTTGGCACAGGAGAAACAACAATCTAGCTTATATTCTCGAAAATCGCTTAAACCTTTGTTTTAGGCTTAAACCCTGAATTAGCTACCAAGACAAGTGTGAGTTTGTCCACCGTTTATTATCGATGAAATAAAATAATTCCTGCAACTACATCACTTCATTTGGAGAAGGAAAAAAAATCGTAATTACGAACGAGTTACCTGTTTAGAGGGAATAGCTTGGTCTTGTATCATTTCCTTGTCTGTAATAATTATTTTATCCAACATGGTTAAGCGTTCAGGACTTTCATTTGAAATTAGCACTGTGATCTTTGTTCTCGTCTCCCTTACAAACACAAAGGGTGATGTTACAAGAGTGAGTGTTATTGAAGGGGGAGAGATAGTACTCAATTTCAGTTACCCTTCTGAATGTGCACGGGTCACTCTTAGAAATGGAATGAGAGCTCCGTTTTACGATTCAACTAATCTAGAGTCATTGTCATTGTCCGAGAATCAAGAACTTGAGTTTAGAAATGAGACTGTGAGCAACAACTGTCTTGTCCAACTTAAAATCAACCCTGTCCAAAGGTCTGATGAGGGTGGATATATTCTCACTGCATATTCTGATGATGGAAATATTGTACAGGACACAAGGGTTGGTTTGAGAGTTGATTATCCGCCGGGTAAGGCGTCTTGCGGGTGGGGAAAGAAGAAACTTGTCGGTGACTGGGGCTCATTAGAATGCATAGCCCCATCTGGTAGTTTGCTTGGAGAAATCATTTGCTATCAGAATGGAGAAAGGGTACCCCCAATGGGTGGACCTAGGGATAGTGTCGATAGTCTAGTTCAGACCATGTGGGTGAGGTATTCTCAGCCTGCATTTTGTTGCGCTCTTGTTGTAGGACAACCTATTGATAGATGCCAATGCACGGACTACACATGGGATCCCCATAGCATCACCACAGAACCTTGTCCTGTTGACATGGTTACAACACATCAAGAAGCTTCAAATTCTTCTCAAAGTCCCACTTCTATTCCAACCAACGAAGAAACACAAAATACAACGAAGAATCACTGGTCAAAATATGTTGTATTACACGTGATATATTTGTGTGTAATTGGAATCCTAGTAATAATTATCATCGGCCTGTGTATCGCTCTCAAAATGTCTTATCGTAAGGTTTACCAAGTCAAGAAAAATGCTAAAATTACACACTCTCAACCATATCATGAACACATGAAATATAAGAGTGTGGGGACAGCTGAAATGTAAATTGTTCAATGCTCTCAAAATCAAATCTTCACAATTTACGTTTAAATATTCTTTCTTCATATCTCGCCACGGTCATTTGTTAGTCACAAGTGCAATTTCGCCCCAACACAAAAGAACACAATGAGCGCATACTTGAGGACTGTATTCTGTTCTAGTTGGAGATTTAAGTGCTTGAACTGGTGTTTTAGATGACTTTGTAACTTCTGACGAATGCCAAAGACGAGTAGGAGCATTTCGGCTTTTGTACTACAAGACCTAATATGGATCACATAGTCGATAATAAAGGTCGGAAATTTATATCTTTTTGTCAAAATGCCGATGTTCATATTGTCAATGGGCGAGTGGGTAATAATAAATGTGAAGGTGTAGTGATATGTACTAGTGCTTGATTATGTTTTAGCAGTGAATTACTTAGCAGTAAAGGTGTAGTGATATGTACTAGTGCTCGATCATGTTTTAGCAGTGAATTACTGTCCTTTTTTGATGATTTTGTGTAGATGTTATTGATACATTTCTGATAGGTTGAAAGTTAAATGTCATTTAGAAGCCATTGGTTCTGCTTTTAAAAGCTGATGTTATTATTCTATCTAGAGTACGATGGAATGTATTTAGATATCGTTGGATAATTGTGATGAAATTATCAGTTTACAGAATTGTTTGGACTCCTAGTTAGACAGATTTATGTTTAAAAATGCAACACAGTCAGATATGTTTATTTATTCTAAAATTGTTAAAGGTAATAAGAAACAGAAGAAAAAAAATCGAGCGGCAACAGATCTGAACTTTTGTAATTGATGACGTGAATGTTAAAGACGTGTTAGAGAATGTTTGACTTTTGTACTGCAAGATCGAATATAGATCACTCTGTCAAAAATAATGGTAGAAATTGATATCTTTGTGTAAAATACAGATCTTTTTATTGTCAATGGGAGAGTGGATGATGTAACGTAAAGGTGGTTGACATAGACATAGGTGGTTGTTTTAGCATCCAGTCAATTACTGCTTGTCAGATACGTATTGTCCCATGCTATATTGAAAGTTAAGTGAAATTTAGAAGCCATTGGTTCTGATTTTACTAAATATGATGTTATTATTCTGTCTAGAATGCGATGGGACCATTTATCAAAACGTGATGCATTTAGATATCGTTGGATAATAAAGATGCAATGATCAGTTTATAGAATTGTTTGGACTTATCTTTTAGTTAAACGGGTTTTTCAGCATGGTATTAATGGGGCTGATAGCCTTTAAGACAGCTTTATGTTTATTTATAATTTATTGTTAAAGGTAATACAAAAAAGTAAAAGAAAATCTGGGAGGTTAAAAATTGTAATTGTAGGAATTGGCGGTTGATCCACAACCAGTTCGTCTACTACCCAATTAGTCTATTTAATCTTGAATTTAGTCTTCAAAGGGGAGGGGGCGGGGAGGGATCGAGATAGAGAGGGAAAGCGAGAGGGGAGAGGGAGGGGGAGAGAGATAAATAGAGAGAGAGAGAGTGCGCGCGCGTGCGTGTGTGTGTATGTGTGTGTGTGTTTGTGAGGGAGAGTAGCAGGGGAAAGAGGTAGAGGGAGAGTGAGAGAGGAAGAGAGAGGAGGCACAGCGACAGAGAGAGTCAGTGAGAAAAGGAAAGGGGGAGCTGTAGTGACTGTATTCAATTGTGGGGTCAGAGAGGTGGCATCGGTCAATCCAAAACTTTTTCTTCTCGTAGTCGTTTCTACTTTTTTGTAAGCCTGGTCATCGAACCTCAGATCTTCCTCTTGGTCATGTTGATTTGAGGCAAAGGAGGTAAGCCTAGAGTGATGGATCAAAAGGATCAAAAGCTATAAGCTTTAGGAAATCATTCCGTCCTAATGCAAGAAATTGCGTTATTATTTGTATATGTAACGTATCATTATGACGCAACAATATGCTACAAAGACACATCAGTAACGCACAATGACAAACTACAGAGCTCCGTACCGACCTCTGTACTCGCGCATAAGTGTTGTGACGTATAACCAGGGGCGTCGCTAGACCCTTTTCAGTGGGGGGGGGGGGGGGGGGGGGGGGGGTGTAGAGGCCAACGATTACCGACAAAACTAGCCACCAATTACCGACAAAATTAAATGTCCCAATACCTACAAATTTAGCGCTATAAACCCGGGGCCGAAGGCTAAATTTGCGCGGAAGCTTTCACGTTTCATTAAATTATGAGAAAAAGCAAACAATTCGGTGTACTGTTCTCGAGTTTTGATGTTTCATTAAATTATTAGAGAAAGTAAACGATTCGTTGAACCGTGCTCGTCTCTTAATCCTTGTCTGTATGAAGTTTCTTCCTCCCGCGCGAAGCGCGGAAGTTTTGACGTTTCATTAAATTATTAGAGAAAGAAGACGATTCGTTGCACCGTTTTCGACTCTTGAAAAGCCTTAATTGTCTGAATTCAGTTTCCCCCTTTAGCGCGAAGTGCGGAAGCTTTGACGTTTCATTAAATTATTAGAGGAAGCAGACGATTCGTTGTACCGTTTTCGACTGTTAATCCTTGTCTGAATGATGTTTCTCTCCCGCGCGCGAAGCGCGGAAGCTTTGACGTTTCCATAAATTATTAGAGGAAGCAGACGATCCGTTGTACTGTTTTCGACTCTTAATAAGCCCTAATTGTCTGAATTCAGTTCCCCCTCTCGCGCGAAGCGTGGAAGCTTTGAGGTTTCATTAAATTATTATAAAAAGAAGACGATTCGTTGAACTGTGCCCAACTCTTAATCCTTGTCTGAATTCAGTTTCTCCCCCTACCGCGCGAAGCGCGGAAGCTTTGACGTTTCATTAAATTATGAGAAAAAGCAGACCATTCAGTGTACTGTTCTCGACTCTTAACCCTTATCTTAATTCAGTTCTCCCCCTCCCGCGCGAAGCGCTCAAGTTTGACGTTTCATTAAATTATTATGAAAAGAAGACTATTCGTTGAACTGTGCCCAACTTTTAATCCTTGTCTGAATTCAGTTTCTCGCCCTCCCGCGCGAAGCGCGGAAGCTTTGACGCTTCATTAAATTATGAGAAAAAGCAGACCATTCAGTGTACTGTTCTCGACTCTTAACCCTTATCTGAATTCAGTTCTCCCCCTCCCGCGCGAAGCGCTCAAGTTTTGACGTTTAATTAAATTATTAGAGAAAGTAGACGATTCGTTGAACCGTGCTCGACTCTTAATCCTTGTATTTTAATGCAGGCGCGGAGCTAGGATCTTATTTTAGGGAGGGGCGCTCGTAAGTAAGCGAATCACCTATGCGCGCTCATTAGGGGGTGTGGGTGATAGGCCTCCCGCGCAAAGCGCGGAAGGCTTAGACGTTCTCTTAAATTATTAGGAAAAAAAGGCGATTTATTGTACCGTTCTCGACCGTTAATCCTTGTCTGAATTCAGTTTCTCGCCCTCCCGCGCGAAGCGCGGAAGCTTTGACGCTTCATTAAATTATGAGAAAAAGCAGACCATTCAGTGTACTGTTCTCGACTCTTAACCCTTATCTGAATTCAGTTCTCCCCCTCCCGCGCGAAGCGCTCAAGTTTTGACGTTTAATTAAATTATTAGAGAAAGTAGACGATTCGTTGAACCGTGCTCGACTCTTAATCCTTGTATTTTAATGCAGGCGCGGAGCTAGGATCTTATTTTAGGGAGGGGCGCTCGTAAGTAAGCGAATCACCTATGCGCGCTCATTAGGGGGTGTGGGTGATAGGCCTCCCGCGCAAAGCGCGGAAGGCTTAGACGTTCTCTTAAATTATTAGGAAAAAAAGGCGATTTATTGTACCGTTCTCGACCGTTAATCCTTGTCTGAATTCAGTTTCTCGCCCTCCCGCGCGAAGCGCGGAAGCTTTGACGCTTCATTAAATTATGAGAAAAAGCAGACCATTCAGTGTACTGTTCTCGACTCTTAACCCTTATCTGAATTCAGTTCTCCCCCTCCCGCGCGAAGCGCTCAAGTTTTGACGTTTAATTAAATTATTAGAGAAAGTAGACGATTCGTTGAACCGTGCTCGACTCTTAATCCTTGTATTTTAATGCAGGCGCGGAGCTAGGATCTTATTTTAGGGAGGGGCGCTCGTAAGTAAGCGAATCACCTATGCGCGCTCATTAGGGGGTGTGGGTGATAGGCCTCCCGCGCAAAGCGCGGAAGGCTTAGACGTTCTCTTAAATTATTAGGAAAAAAAGGCGATTTATTGTACCGTTCTCGACCGTTAATCCTTGTCTGAATTCAGTTTCTCCCCCTCCCGCGCGAAGCGCGGCAGTTTTAACGTTTCATTAAATTATGAAAAAAAGCAGACGATTCGGTGTACTGTTCTCGACTCTTAATCCTTATCTGAATTCAGTTCTCCCACGCGAAGCGCGGAAGTTTTTACGTTTCATTAAATTATTAATAAAAGTAAACGATTCGTTGAACCGTGCTCGTCTCTTAATCCTTGTCTGAATGAAGTTTTCCCCTCCCGCGCTTCGCGCGGAAGTTTTGACGTTTCATCAAATTATTAGAGAAAGAGGACGATTCGTTGCACCGTTTTCGACTCTTATTAAGCCCTATTTATCTGAATTCAGTTCCCATATGGAAACGTTTGCTTGTATTTGTCTCATAAAAGAATTTAATCACAAACTGACTCCCACACAGTGTTGAGTGCTCAGGGGTCACAGGTCACTGGCTTCATCGGGCAGGTAGTTCCATTATGTGAATGGGTAAATTAACTATTACACAATGAGGGGACACATTACATTGTACAATAGGGACACACATTGTTTTTATTGTGCAGAACATACTCTTTTATTGACTTACTTATTGCATGACACTATAAAACCAAAATGCATTTTGTATTCTTACAATTGGAGTACAAAGAATAATAACAGGTGAATGAAATGCATCAAACACCATACACACCTGGGGACGAAGCATTCATAAATTTGAATACATATAGTTGATAAACGACTCCAATGAAACTATAAAACCAAATTAAAATTTGCGTTCTGGCAATTGGAGTACAAAGAATGATAGCAGGTGAATAAAATGCTTCAACAGCAACACAAACACCTGGGAAGCTAGGAAGCATCCATAAATTTGAATAATTTAGTTGATAAACGACTCCGCATGTGGACGTTTGTTGGAGCAGAAAGCAGTGGATTCTTAACAACACGAACCCATTTAACAGAATGTAGGAACGTAAATTAAATTTGGCGCGGTTGGAAAATGCATCTTTCTGCCCTGCGACTTTAATGGTACGATCCAGTAAATTAAAACAGTAAAATGGCTCTTATTTTAAAATTACTCATTAAATAAAACCCAAAACTTCAGTGATATCAGAAAAAATATGTTATATATTACTAATAATTAAAAAAGATGTATAAATATTGTGAAAGTGTCGCATTTTATGATAAAAGACACCGATTTAGCGAAGATGACGTCATTAGTCCGCTTGCATCAGGGAATTCAAGGTCAAAAGGTCAATTCAGACGCTGATAAGTTATTGGTCGAGCCTTTTTGTTTCCTTTATTCCGACAAAATTATACAATCAATCAAAACAAGTTTAATACCAAAAGAAAGCTAACAATTAGTATTTTCATTAACCGCTTGCCCCAAAGTCGCTTGACCACATTGAAACGAGTGAGAGCCTGCGAGAGCGGCCAAAGTGTGATTGAAACTCGCTATTTGCTCTTCTCCAACGCAAAAAGAGACGACATTGTGCTGGATAATGTATTTTTTCCGACGAAAGTACAGAAAATTTGCATATGGTCTTTTTATATTATACTTTATGAAATGTTACCCGAGTGACTTCCGGGCGCCCCAATGCTGGAAAGAAACGCACATTTTAGAAAACTTCACTTTTTCATGGAAAAATGCTTATTTGTCCTATGCACGCAAGTCATATTGAGCGGATGATACAACGTTTCCATATGCCCCTCTCGCGCGAAGCGCGGAAGCTTTGACGTTTCCTTAAATTATTAGAGAAAGCAGATGATTCGTTATTACCGATTTCGACGCTTAATAAACCCTATTTGTTTGAATTCAGTTTCCCCCTTTACCGCGAAGCGCGGAAGCTTTGACGTTTCATTAAATTATTAGAGAAAGAAGACGATTCGTTGCACCGATTTCGACTCTTAATAAACCCTATTTCTCTGAATTCAGTTTCTACCTGTCGCGCGAAGCGCGGAAGCTTTGACGTTTCCTTAAATTATTAGAGAATACAGATGATTCGTTGTAACGTTTTCGACTCGTCTAAATGAAGTTTTCCTCTCCCGCGCGAAGCGCGAAATTTTTGGCGTTTCATCAAAATATAGAGAAAGGAAGACGATTCGTCGTAACGTTGTTGACTCTTAATCCTTGTTTGAATTTAGTTTCCCCGAAAATGTTAAACCTCTGATTTCTTTAGCTGATATTATAGGAAAGTGAAACTTCGAGAAAATACAAGTATTGTAGTTGTAGTCACTCTCGAAGTCGTCATAGCGGATAAACAGTCACAGTTCGAAGGGGAAAAACTTGTCGGCCGACCGACAATATACATCTCACCGACTTCAAACTTCTGCATTGATATAGTAGGCCTATAGGATTGAGCAAGAATACCAACACAGCTGACCCGATACAGCAACATATTTACCCGTGTCTTTCTTGCTCCCTCGATGAGACGACTCAACCCAACAACCTCCCTCTCTCTTTTACACCCACTCCTCCTCTCTCAGGCTCTTACCTCCTCTCTCTCTCCTCTCTTTCATCCCCCGTTTCTTTTGTTTCCATTTTCTCTTTTTTCTTCTTTTTTTCCTTTTCTTTCTTTTCTTTCTTTTCCTTTCTTTCCTTTCTTTCCTTTCTTTTCCTTTCTTTCTTTTCTTTTCCTTTTCTTTTTTCTTTTCTTTCCCTTTCCCTCTCTTTTTTCCCCTCCCCCTTTTCTCTTTTTTTCCCGACGGCAGCGCAGTTTTACCGACAATATGTATATATACAGGTGGGGGGGGGTGTCGCACCCCCCACCCCCCCCCCCCCCTTTAGCGACGCCCCTGCGTGTAACACATTCATGCATCTGATCTCTGTCAAAAGTATAATAATGACATTCCAAACATACTTCTAAGCTTTGCTCTCATCACGACCGCTGCCAGTCGGCCATTAAAAAAAAAACATAATGCATGCGCAAAAGAAACTGAATCGCTTAAAATCACGGAAATGCATCTGCAGTTGTGGCGTACATAATTATGAATATTGACGTATATGAAGTTTTCAATAGGAAATCAGAAGTAGTTTACAAGAGATACCTGTAAATTTGGCTGTAACCCAATGATTTTAAACTTCATTAAATAAACTTCTCTATCCATTTCCGAGAAATAGAAGGTAATAGGTCAGTAAAGTATAGGTATTTTTCAAAGTTTGGCAAGTCCAAATGTATGTCTCCAGTGTCCACTTCTTTAATAATCAATCTAATATCACACAATTTTTCCTAATTTGGGGTTCAATGCTCCTCTAACTGGTATTAAATCAAGATACTTTTCCTGAAACTACACTCTTGGCCCTGGCCCAGCGAAAAGAATCTGAAGAAATGTAAATGGTTCGTTTGTCTGTGATGATGCGGGGTTACATAATCAGCATTGTCGCGTCAAATCAATGTCCTAATCAACATACACATTAGGGACTTTTAGATTTGCACGACGAGAACGTGGACTGCGACATCCTTAGGCAATGTAACGTCCTTTTAAGGAACTGGCAGTGACGTCACATTGCCTTAAAAGGATGTCACATGAGCAGTCCACGTTCTCGTCGTGCAAATCTAAACGTCCCTATTATCAGGTGGAGGTGGTCATGATCTGATCAAAGAAAGACTCTCATTATTAGTCTATCTGTAGAACTAGTAGGGTCCATGAGGAAATCATTCGGTCTTATAGTGTAAAAGTTGCGTTACTCTTGCTATCGTTACGTATTATTGTGACGCAACAATATGCTACAAAGACACATCAGTTACGCGCAAACTATACCGCTCCATACTCGCGCATAAGTATTGTGACGTTTGACATAGCGACGCCAAGCAACAAGGTATAATTATGTATTATGTCACAGAACTACGTTCAGCATGCCGAAAGCGTTGGTTATCTTGGAACCGTGACCTCTTGGAACCACCATGTTATTTTACAACACTTTGGAATTTATATTTGGATAATCATTACCAACATATTTGTTGCAGTTACAATAGTAAGGTAGGTATTTTAGAATATTTAAATTAATATTATGTATTATTTCTATATTTTTGTTGATGAATTCTTTATAAAATAATTACCTCAAACACCGACAAGAGCAAGGTTTTTAGTTAAATTCCTGAAGTGTACATCAAGCATATGACATAGCAGAATTGCCCCCCCCCCCCCCATCCTCCGGTACCCATGGTCCCTCCCATATTCAGGTCACTTGGCAAGTGTACTTCTAAAGTAGACTAAGATTTTAAAGAACACAATTAAAAAGTAATGTGTCCCTTACACCCCTTGATATATCATGCCCCTGATATTTTCTAGAGTTTGCAAAGACAACACGAGATAATCCTCCATTTTATAGCTTTCAAACTTCCCATTGCATTTTGAGTTCATCATCGGCAGCGATTCCTCTTGAAGGTTTTCTTTTGAAAACATTTAATCCTCGTCTCTCTTTGATCGCTGACTATAAGTTTATAGATGGCGCTGTTGCAATTGACGATTTCTGTGTATAAACAGTGTATTCTTTTGAGTCTGTCTCTTCCAAAATGCTCAATAACCTTTGTATTGCTATAATACAAGATGCATTTGCTTTTAAACATCCAGAGGTAATAGCTTTAAATCTAGATAAGTCGGAAACTACAACATGTTTCTCAATCCCCAGATTTTCCACTCTAGATGGGAAATTAAGGGAATTTCAGTATAAACTTTTACATAACATCATATTTTGTAATGATAAATTGTATCTTATTGGATTAAAACAGTCAAATTTATGTTCCCTTTGTAGAAAAGAAGTAGAACCCTATCGTCATATCTTCTTTGAATGTTCTGAAGGGACCAGAATATGGAATGAGATGGGAAACAGTTTTAAAGATGTTTCAGTCTCTGCAATGGATTGATGTGTTGCTTGGTTTCAGAAAAAATATGAAGGATAATATATTGTTAAATCATGTATTGATTATGGTCAAATATATGATTTACAGTAATCGTAAAAATGGAAAGTTCCCAACTAGTAAAGAAATATTTAAGGCTGTAGAGAACTCAAAAAAAGTTGAACATGAAAAAGCAAAATTAAAGGACAAACTGCCAATACATTATCAAAAATGGGAAAATTTTACCCCTTCAAGGCAGGGGAACTGATTGTATATATATTGTAATTCCTGTTTCCTGTTCACTCACTCACTTTCCCATCGATCCGGACATTTATCTGCTATCGTGTTTGCTTGTTTTTTTATATTTCATATTTATATTGTTTTTAAATAACGGTATAGTCCACGGTATAGTCCACTGATACAAGACCCTTATATAGTTATAATGAAAAATGCACCATATCATTATATGTAAATATAATTTTTTTTGTCATCATGGGTTATGAAGCAGCACCTTCACCTTATACTTTTTGTTTATAAAAGAAAATCTTTGTTCAGATTGCTTAATTTATATTGAACTAATTAATTTGCATATTATGTTGTAAAAATTGTTCCTTTTTATAATGTTGTATCCAAGTATTACCGTCACCTTTTCCTTTTTTAAAGGAATTGGAGCACATTCTGTACACTTGTTTGAATGTGTACTATATTAGTTTGGATACTTATGGAAAATATTTTTTAAATATGTCTGTGTTTATAATGTATGAGACAATGTACTACATGTATGTTTATACTGTAAGAACAATTGTGTTCCTATTCATCATTTTGTATAATAATGAAGATCTGAATAAAGGCAAATAAGCTTTAAAAAAAAAAGAAAGTATATAGTTCTTGTCCAGTACGTGTGTAAACACCACTTGAATCAAGTTACCATTTTCGTGATGTAATCAATTTTACTTAATTTACATCCCAGTATAGCTGTGAAAAGCTGCTTCAGGGATTACCTCATCAAGTATCAAGTACCTGTTACGAATAATTATATTTCAATAGTCATAATTTGAATTGCATACGTTGCGTGTTGTGAGGCAGGACAAGGCATAACGTTTGTCCTACCTAGAAACAATAATGTATGCAATTTGCATTTTAACTATTGAAATACAACTATTCATAACAGGCCGGAATCAAAGAATTTTGTATCATCTAGTGCTTGTATACTTTACCCATCCTCCTTCCATGAATAATCTCGATCATCATGACAACAACTTCTGCTACTCTTCCGAACACTGTTCATCATGATCCCCCCACCCCCCCCCCCCCCCCCACCACCAAAACGAAAATCAACTTCTAATACTAGTATTACCACCCCTACCACAACCACCACCAATACGGCCATCTACTCGTGCCCATTTGTAAAACTATACTACTACTATCATCATCGTGATAACCACAAGCAACTCCTATATACGAGTCCTATCATCCCTACCACAAATCACCACTCCTGCTATACTATTCCTACCCACAGGGGCGTAGACAACGGGGGGGGGGGGGGATGAGGGGGATGGCATGTACAATCACCCCCCCCCAGGTTTTGGGGAATGGTATTTGTTTACTTAATAAGTCATAATGATGATAATAATAGTAATAATAATAATGGATAACAATTATAATATTAATAATAATAATAATTATGATGATGATAATAATAATCCTCTTCATTATTGTAATTCCTTTTATTGTTATTAGCCGCATTCACACGGTGAAAGCCAATTCAGACGGTAAAAAAAAGAAAATCTTACAAGTATTTTGTGGTTATCTTGTGGTTTGGAAACCACAAGATAACCACAAGTTTAAAACAGGCGCGGATCTACGGGGGGGGGGCCAAAAAACAAACAAACAAAAAAGGAAAAAAAAAAAGAAAAAAAAGAAAGAAAAAAAAAACGCACGCTGGAGAGAAACCCTTTCAAGTGCAAATATTGTGAGAAGATATTCAACTCATCTGGTAACTTAACCAAACACATGATAACTCTGGATATAACTGTGTATTTAACTGTTACTTGATTTAAAAAAGGACGTTATCATGCACTGCTTTTTATGGTCTCCATTGTGTTAATAGATGCCAGGAAAACATCACTTACGGGGTTCAAATAAACACCCCAAAAAAAAAATCGGCTCGCCGCTTCGCGGCTCGTGGACGATGCTCCGCATCGTCATTATTTTGGTCACCCCCCCCTTAGCAAAAGGCTAGATCCGCCCCCGAGTCATCCCCCCCCCCAGGTGTACGAACCTGTCTACGCCACTGCCTACCCCACAATGATCACCACCACCAAAATAAACACACAGTACTACAATCATAACATATATGACTTTCATGACATATACGACGGATAGTCAACCTGTTCAAAACGTCGAGCCACTCCGCTATAGTTCTCCTTAGCACTATAAGCTAAGAAAGATAACACAACACTCCTTTTCAGGACTACAAACCCTCAAGAAAGATTACCGAGAGTCCCTTTCAGCACTCCTCAATCCTCCCTCTCTCTCACATGGTGTACCCGCAAGCCTACTATATATATATGACTTTCGTCTCACATTAATAAACAAGATCTCAGAGACTTTCAGAAATTCAATTTAAGGCAATTCCAATACTATCAAAATGTGTGAACATAATAATGCATCAAGTGCTCAACACCAACTATTGTATAAGGGGGTCCGGAATGAACGAACTATTTACAATCTGTATGCATGAGCCTATGTAATTTTTAATTATCTTTTTTTTTATAGTGGCGATAGACCGAGCTTTTTGGTGCCCATGTACCCTAGGTGCACGTTATTTTTACCTTTATTTGGATACGGGCCCCCTCACCTGGTGCTCAAGGGGGGGGGGGATTTTTAAATTTTCGAGGGCAAAAAAAAAAAAATAGTGCTCACTATCCCCCCCCCCTCCTCCCCCCACTGAGCCCATTTTTGCAAATTTTCGGGGGCCAAAAAAAAAAGGGGCCAAAAAATTATTGCTCCTTCCCCCCCCCCCCCCCCTCCCCCCACTGAGCCCATTTTTGCAAATTTTCGGGGGCCAAAAAAAAAAGGGGCCAAAAAATTATTGCTCCTTCCCCCCCCCCCCCCCCGGTGTCTATCCATTTCTAATCTGAACATGATTTATGAAGGTAATACAAAAGAGTATTCAATTTACATTTCATCAAAGACTATGTGATCGTGTTTTTATAAAGAACAACCACATCATCAACAAAATAATACAAGTCCTCACAACATAGTTTGACCTCAAAGCACAGTGTATTACATGTAATATACCTTGCTGCTTTTATATAACGATTTGATAAAGACACATAATCAGTTTTCAAACTCTCCCAGAGCAAAAAAGTGGTTTACAAATATAATGTATACATAGTCCTCTATGATTTATTTTGTACACAAAACTTCTTCAATAAAGTGTTCTAGGTTAGTACTAAGTAAGCAGAAGGAGAAAAATATGCACTTTCTATAAACAATGATTTAATGACATTTTGTTGTCTTTTCTTTGGAGAAGCAGTTTGACCATTTCTACAATTGCAATTATTTTTTTGTTTGTAGAGTTCCTAACACAGATTTCATAAATAAAACCAGTGAAAAGAAATTAGGAAAGAGCTAACCTTGCACTGTTCTGTATTTGAAATACACTGTAGTTTTAAATACAACCCATTCGTAAAAGAATGAGTTTAAATACAAATCGTTATATTAAAGGAGTCTATACACTCAAACAAGATTAATACAAGCACGAAATATTATCATGAAATTCCTTGAACATTCTGTCTAAATAAAGGACGGTATACATGGACATGCAAATGTATGATAAATATTACAGCAACACATACAACTGAAGAGGGTCAGAGAATAAAGAATAGAAACAAATAGACAACATGCTGACATAAAATGTATTAACTACTTTAAGTACATAATTATTACGATTATCCAGCAATAGGGCATTTTTGTAATGTGTTCAATTCAATTGCCTCGTTATAAATCATGCCATTCACCCGTAACAAATAATTGTATTTCAATAGTGCGGATACAAATTGCATGCAACATGTGTTGTGTTCTTAGGCCAGGCAGGACATGCTTTTTCTGTCTAAGAACAACTACCTTATGCAATTTTTAATCAGACTATTGAGATACTATGATAAAGTACAGGTGAATGCGATAGCTTGTCGCTAGGTTAACACGCATAAATTTCAATGCATTAATTTCAATACATTAAACAAAATTGTTTATACTACACATATATAGAAGGGCAGTATTTGCAAAACTACTTGCCAACGTTACTTTAAAGTTCTTATTTATTTATTATATGGTATACACATCTTCAAAAACATATAGTCCTCTCCTCGGAATAAAGATGATTTATTCTTACTATTTTTTAATCTATCACACAAATCACAATGACTGATGGTTCCAGTCTATCATGCCAACATTAATGCTACCACTAACATTATGTTGTAGGAACTTGTATTGCCTACTAATCTATTCGTTTATGGTGTATAAATTATGTTACAGTGAAACAATTAAAAACATTACATACCACATTTAGACACTTTATCTAATCATTTTAAAATCCGTGTTCAATGATATAGATGTCTTGTATCAATGTATAAACAGCAAGACAAGATAATACTACCACGGATTGTCATCTAAAAGAGAAAATACAATACAGAGATTTTTACAGCACGTCTCGCAGTGACTCAGTTCTAATTTTCAAATAACGATAATGAAATTTATTCATTCATTAACAGATTATTTCAATACAACATGTGTGATTACATAAGTGGCAAATGATCAGAATACCAACCACATTTGATTATCGAGTTGAAGTCTTGAATGAAGTGCATTCTATATTGATTTCAGAGCTAAACAAAATATTCTCTATTCAAGAAATTATTGAAATTAACCTTGCACAAAATGACACCTTGAAATTAACTCTGAAGTCTAGCAAATAGTCAATTCAATTCAAATCAATTCAAATAATTTATTCACTCAATATAAAAACAGATACATAGAATCGCGAATAAACGCATACATGTATAACAAATATAAAAATATGGACATAGTAAATCAGTAGTTGACAACACAAGTAACATAAATTGAGTGGGGATCAGATTAAAGATCTATTATAAGACCTTGTGAATTCGACCCCATTAAATAAATTGCATTGTATACTGTTGCATGTACAACGACAACATGGCGAGAATACATAGACAGCTGGGTCAGAGAGAAACAAGAGAGGGAGATAGAGAGAGAGAGAGAGAGAGAGAGAGAGAGGAAGAGGAAGGAAAATTGAAGGAGAGAAAGGCAAGATAAGAAGTAAAGTTAATACATAGGATGAAATTAGACCCAAGCAGGATAATTGTACATACAAAATACAAAATAGAAATAACATTTATTTAAAAAAAAAACATACAAACCAGGGATATAACAATAAACATCGACATAAACAACAAACAACAGGTGACTCAATGTGAATA
>JAVYIG010005072.1:0-102872 GCA_035222895.1 Strongylocentrotus droebachiensis | reverse complement strand
GAGATATCAAGGCTACCTTTTGAAATGCCTCATTGAAAGTATTTCAAATTAATCACAATAATTTGGTTGGGGCTTGGTATGGTGTACCTGACAAACAATCCTTTGAAAGATAGTTTTATCTTTAAAAATTGTCATTATTAGCTCATAGAATATACAGCAATTTCTGTTATATTTTAATTAAATTGTTCAGAATTACAAACCGGAAAGTTTACAGTCTAGTAAATTGTATTAACTTGCCTTGAACCCAAAGATGTTTACAACCTAGTTATTCTTTGAATATACAATCCACCTTTCTTTCTTTTACCTGAAATAAGTAAATAATTACAACAAAATACTGATTAATTTCAAACAGTGATAACAAAAGTTGGGTATACAATTTGTTGCAGAGAATGAACGATCATATATTACAGTTGAATATTCAACAAAGTAGACATTCATATTTGTTCTGTGCTGGAGTTAATCACCTTGGTTTTTTTACTTTTCAATTGTGGAAATTGTTGATTCATTAATATTTAGATCTTAGGCTCTTAAAGTTATGAAATAGAAATCTTGAGAAGGAGTAATATTTACAGAGAAACACATGTTCCATGATAAGAAGAAATGGATTAGTTCCAATCATTAAGTCATTATATCAGTAAGGAACCTTCTGGGAACGCACCCTTTGTGAAGACACACCATGCATGCTGTGTAACCAGAAAGGGGACAATGTTCCTCCCCTCTCCCGCTGACATTTTTATCTTCCCAGATAGTTGCTCAGTTCACACAGGAACTGTCATTGTTTTAAACTTTAAGGGACCAAAACAATGAGTATTCACGGATGTAAACAATGAGTATTCACGGATGTAAACTTCCAGCTAGGTAGTAAAGGCTTTTAAAGTATTTGTTTATAACTACACATCTATTACCTGGCATAACCTCAGAGCTAATTGCATCAGTGCGGAACACAAATTCAAGTGAGGAACCCAAATGGCGTGCACTGACCATAAGATCACTTGTGGTTAGAAACTTTTAGTGAATTTAACATTTCATAACCATGAGTGCATCCACAAGATAACCTTGAAAGCTTAAAAAACAAGACCTTAACTTTAAGTTTACAGATTTTTATGTGAACCTATCTAAAATTGTCAAGATGGGATCAAGCTTATCACACCTCATTTTCATGACCACCTACCACAGTTGTCAAGTCTTGATTGCTTTGTAAAGTCTTCGGAACCCAAACTGAGTTCTGTTATGAGATAATTGCTCTCCAATGTCAAAGACCAAAAATTATGAGTGGCTCAGATGCTGGGGCTACAAGAGATCTACATATTCTTGTAGATTACCTGATTATTAAGGAATGAATCAACACTAATGAGATATTGTAATGTGACTTTTTGGCTTTGATGTGATGAGGGCATTTAAAGGGGCACGTTCCCGCCAGTGTAGTTATCGCTGCTCTAGTCATCGCCATCTTGGTTCCGAAGATCAACTTCTAATTTGCATACAGCTGTCAATCAAAGTACGCGCGTCCTGGCATGCCTTCACCAAGCCAGCTGATCGCTGCCGATTGTGACGTCACGAAAGTGGGCGGAAACAGCTGCCGAATTTTAGAGCCGAACTGCGATTGGTATTACTTCGGCACATGTATGCGCTAATCGGCATTGTGCGGGCATTCAGAACATGCCATCTGCGTAAGAGCCGTATTGTGTTGGTGTCAATAGGCAGCTAGCACCGTCCGCCAGCGGGTACGTATTTTGAACGCCCTCTGGAATACGGGGAACATGCCCCTTTAAGAGCAGTCCTGTTCCAGATATCCATCTTTTCTTTTAATAACAAAGAGTCAATACTGGTTCGGCTGGAAGCACGCAAAATCAGAAATCACTCCATATATAACTGCTACTGTTGGTATTGCCAACCAGCCTCTAATTCTCCATTAGGCCTGTCTTCATCAGCTCGAGATTGTCAAATATCCCGCTATTTTCAGACTCGGGATATTATCCCGATGCTCGAAATTGTGTCTTCACCAGACCGATACGCTGATCACAAACTAGCTCGAAAAATAATCTTGAGATTGACTCATGCGCACTTCAGAGACCGACTGTACGACCAGCGTGCGGATTTAAGATTTTACCCGCGCTGTTAAACGTAACAAGTACAGGCTGTGAATGCATGCAGCGCAGGTTAGAGCATGTGCTACAAGCGACAATCACGGAAAACTGGAAATCGTTGTGCATGATGGGATCAGGATTATTAACTCCCTACTTGGGTCTGATGAAAACGGGCGCAAGCTATCCCGCTATTTGGGAAATAGCGGGATATTTTGCAAACTGGACCGAGTTTTCTTGGGATATTATCCCGACCAATTATCCTGCTAATCGCTACTTCAGGCTGATGAAGATGCAAATTAACTGGATAATTTGCGATCGGGATATTTGGCAATCTGGAGCTAATTATGAAGGCAGGCCTATTGAGAAGTCCCCTTGTCAGGAAGTGCGGCCCTGATGTTTGATTTAATGAGGTCAAGATCTTATTAGTCAACCTAAACTAAATCTATCTGTCGCCTGTCAACAGACTGTTCACTAATGGTGTCACATCACCAATCTATATCGACTTTCACCCCAGAGAGGAAAGGTTTTGTGTATTAAAGGGAGCTATAATATACAGCTGGTGTCATCTCTTTAATCTGTAGCTCATTCACACAACACAATACATTTCAAACATAATCAGTGCTGCCAACCATTAAGTTTTTCCCAGAATTATTCCATTTTATTCTCACAATTACGGCAGTACGTTTTCTCTTCATGAAATAGTTTTTTTTCCTCCTATTTTTGTAAACATACCGCGCCTCAACCAAATGCCCTAAAATGTTGATCACTACTTCATTAGAAAACTAAGGTTAAATCATACTTGGAGAGAAAAACATTCTCAAAAAGAATGAAACTACCTACCGGCACTTGTAAATACACTATAGGTCTTAATATGAAAATAACAGCATGAGGAATGGACAATTCTGCATTGGAAGTGTGTCGCGCATGGTTGTAAGTTGATGTTATATGCCATATTTAGAATATTAAAGCATTTGAAAGCCATGTTTTCAGGGAACTTTTTTATCTGATGCTCTTCCACACTTGCATAATACAATGATAACGCTCACAAATTATGGTTCACTTCTTCCCAGAACTCAACCTTCTCTTTAAAGAACAACTATCTCTTAAGTATGAGTAGTTGAGAAAAATTACATTAACTGAGCATCCGAAAAGCCAGATATTGGGATTAATTGTCAATATTAGTCAATTTCGGAATTACCCTCTTTTGTTGAAAATACATTGTACAGTGCGTCCCAGAAAAAACGAAACCGAGAAGTATTGATGTTTTATCATAACTTAATCACAACCATAATTAACGTATGATACATATTTGGAAAGCTTAGAGTCTCCTCTTTCAGTTGATGCTACTCACGTGATGCATATTTCACGCATGAGTGATTAAAAGCAATTTGAAGGAAGGAAACCCAAAAGTAATTTGGCGGGCGGTATCTGAATTTCAAAGAAAAATTCATATTTCTAGAAAGTTTATTTTCTGCTCTTTCATATGATACCTCAATCAAGAAAAATGAGCCAGGAATAACAAAGTTCTGTTTGTTTAAAGTAGCCCTTACATTTTCATAATTTTAACAAACGAATTCGTTTTCACTGGGTGCCTGCCGTAGCAAAAAGCAGATTTGACAAAAGACTTAACTCCGTTTCGTTGACAATCAGCCATGCATGAAGACTCTCGTCTACGGCTGATTGTCAACAAAACGGAGTTAAGTCTTTTGTTAATTTCGTTTATTGATACGGCAGGCAGCCAGTGAAAACGAATTCGTTTAATAAAATTATGGAAATGCAAGCACTACTTTAAACAAACAGAACTTTGTCATTCCTCGCTCATTTTTCCTGATTGAGGTGTCATATGAAAGGGCAGAAACTCAACTTTCTAGAAATGTGAATTTTTCTTCGAAATTCAGATACCGCCCGCCAAATGTCTTTTTGGTTTCCTTCCTTCAAATTGCTTTTAATCACTCATGCGTGAAATATGCATTATCTGAGTAGCCTCACATGAAAGAGGAGACTCTAAGCTTTCCAAATATGTATCATTCATTAATTATGGTTGTGATTAAGTTATGATAGAACATCGATACTTCTCGGTTTCGTTTTTTCTGGGACGCACTGTATATATGTAAACATTTGCTAATCAAGCAAGTAGAGAGATTTCATAAGTACTTTCAGTTCCTGATTTATGAGCTACGGTAGATTTGTGTCAAGTTTTCTAATTGCTATCTTCCATTATATAAATAAATCATGCTCCATGGGGGTGTTTCACAAAGATCCTAAGTCGAACTTAACTTAACTTGGACTTAAATATTATTATGGAGAGCCATTTGTAGTCTTAAAATAAAATAAAATAAAATATATTCAAAAGAGAAAATCAAGTATTTTAGACTTTTTATAAATACCACATCAAGAACATAAAATCTCTTTGATGATAGTAATTATGAGAGATTTGAATCAACATTCTATGCCTTTTAAAATAACTTTTACAAAATATTTTCATAGATGATAATGGCTTTCCATAACTGTTAAGTCCAACTTAGAGATAAATTCAACTTAAGATCTTTGTGAAACATCCCCCATGAATGGAAGTGGTCATGATTGTCCACCAAGCCTTAAGATAATTGGAATTTCCTACCTCACTCCTATAAATAAAGGCTTTGAATTTAGAGCAGGTATGTTTGAGGTCATCGTGGAAGAATCTTCCTCATCCTTGTGTCAGAGTCTCATGTTGTGAATAATCGATGAATGATGTAGAAATAGAATTCTTGGAACTGTATATTTCAGAGATAAGATACTGACAGTGAGATGTCAGAAGAATGGTGATGCTTTTGCTGTTTTATAATGTCTTGAAGTTGTATACCATTTGTTTGTCAACTACTTCTACATCTACTACATCTACTACTTCTACATCTACTGCTTCTACATTTATTACTGCTACATTTATTAATGCTACATCTACTACTTCTACATCTACTACTTCTACATCTACTACTTCTACTAATTCTATTATTTCTACATCTACTACTTCTACATCTACTACTTCTACATCTACTTCTTCTACATATACTACTTCTAAATCTACTACTTCTACATTTATTACTGCTACATTTATTACTTCTATTTCTACTACTTCTATTTCTACTACGTCTACATCTTCAAATATACATGTATGTACTATTACCCTAACCGCATCTTGCCCACTGTGGAAGCATCATTGAGGACGTTTCATGTTTCGTGTCTGATTTAATCCTGCAAATCTCTTCTTTGCCAGCAGAGAATGTGCTGCTGCCATTCAAAAAGCTGTGAGGACATTAACACAAGATTGCAGGATGATTCCAATATTATTCAAAGTTATCTGGCTGCTAGAATAATCAGTTAATGCCATCAAAAAAAATAGAGAGAGGCAAGTCTTGAGATAGTGATGATCTGTCTTCAATTCGTTTTTTCATCATATTATACATTATGTACATATATTTCAACTGGAATGCTTTTAATACTCTAAAATCTCAGTTTTATGTCCTTTGTATAGTCTTAATCACAAAATATCACATGTTTTGTGATAGCTTGTTATCATCTACCATAAATGCTAGGTCATCCTAAACTAAGACGTAGTTGGTGGCTTTTAATACATGTAGATAGTGTGTGGTAACCTCCAGATTTTTACCTAATCATTCAACGACAATGAGTATTTTTAATCTCAAGTCATACATTTACACGGCTGGGTTGATGTCATCATTTCCCAATATTCATCTATAAATACTACAAGTAGACCTCTCCTTGTACTTCTCCCACGAGAAATGATTTGTTTTTCTCCAAATGTTTTCTGATGTATCGCTCTCATCCCTCAGTCATCCTTATACAAATCATCCACCAACAGCTACGTACTCCATGCCCTAATTCTATCTGCAAGGAAGAAATGTTTAAACCGAGATGATAATAGGTTTTCCCACCTCCCGTGAGGATTAATTATGTTGCTTTGAATGTTACCCCGCCAGAGGCTGATCTCCGTATTAACAGAGCAGGAATCCCCATAAGGGGTGAGGAATATCACACCTAGCCTCCATCCCCCCAGTTCAGACTACCAAAAAAGTGGAGACGGGATGGCTTCTCGGTAGAGCAGTGGTCTCGTAACCAGGAGGTCCTGGGTTCATAGTCAAGTTGATCTACTAGTGCTCTTTGGTACAGTGTTAATCGTCATTACGAAGTTCTTTAGAAAGGATGAGAGATCAGTCGGTCCCCTAGTTGCTTAAATCTTACAATCATACACATGCTTGAAAAAAACCAATGTTTCTATATGATAAGTAATTCATTTTTTCTGGCGAAAACTTCATATTTATGTGATGAAACGTATTATAATGAAACATGGATAGCGAAACGCATTTTGGGGCATTGTTTGGATCAAATAGTCAATAAAGAACCAGGGTCCCATTCTAGTCTTAACATTTGTTCTTATGAAAATTGTATTACATTACTGGGGCTCATCATGATCACATACAAACACTGATGATTAGCTAGTTGTAGTGTCAGGTGCCTTATCAAAAACTAGTTTCTTTATACCTGTACAATTATTCTTTATACATTGTTTTTGAGTCTGTACACCCTTAGTTCTTTATACCTGTACAATGATTCTTTGTACATTGTTTTTTAGTCTGTACACCCTTAGTTCTTTATACATGTACATTGATTCTTTACACGATATTGATTCTAGTCTGAACAACCCTTTTGCTATACAATGTTTCTCTATACAACGTTTTTTGTACATGTTTTGTTTAATTTCCTCCAGTGTGAACAGCCTTTCATTATCTATTTCACACCTCCACATCCCTCGGACAATTTACTCCCCATGCGGATGTCGACAAAGAAAGAACATCTCCCATTATTTCTCTCTCTATCTGACCTTTGGTGGATTAGGAGCCATTTTAAGCCCTTTCATAGTGAAGGAAGCACACATTTGTGGCTATAGATTTGGATTATATCGATTATCGAACATTCAAATCCCCCTTTTCTTTAGAAATTTTGTCTGTTTGAAGCCAGAAGGGTGTTAAATTATATCATTTTACTCAAGAGTTAACACCTTTCTGGTTCCAAACGGACAGTTTCATTTCTATCCGTTAAACGAAAGAGGAAAATAGAATTCAAGGCCATGCCGCTATCTGCCGATTATGATTGGTTTAACCCATTACAGACCAAACCAAGCGGGTGATTTAACAATGATTTAAAGGGTACCATTCACCTCCTACTATGTTTAAACAGACCGGGCATGGTGGCTCAGTGGTTAGAGCGCCTGCCTCATGAACGGGGGGTCGTGGGTTCGAACCCCGGCCGAGTCATACCAAAGACTTATAACAATGGGACCTTCTGCCTTCTAGCTAGGCGCTCAGCATATTAAATTGGAGAAGGATAGTAATAACATTATGTTATGCAGGGCCTGCTTGAAGAGCAGTTTCATAACTGAAGTGGCTACCCTGGGTAAATAAAAAGTTATTATTACAGACAGTATACATAAAATCAACTACAAAAACTTTGCTTTACCTCTCTGTCTGTGGGTTAGTGGTTGAGAAATACCTGTTTGAAGAATGTAAAGGATAATATATCACCTCTCAGACAGAACCCAAGTTGGAATCTGGCTCTGTGCGCGCCCCCTTTTGTATGCGAGAGAGTATGGGTGCTGTGACAAGTCTACACGCAAGTTTCTTTTGCATTTATTTAGAATGTATTTGAATTTGCAATATCTCAATATGGATTTAACATTTAAAGCTGATGATAATAAAGCATAATGGTGTGGAAATCCTGTAATTACAAAGCAACAAACAAAAAGCTGTAAACATGATTCTTGATTGAGCTTGTGGTGAACATGTAGGTTTAACCCCAGTAGAGATAAAGTTTCACTTATTTAAATGCATGGAGCACCAGGCATCATCCCCTTTAGCTGTAAAATATCGTCGTAAGTCAAGTTGTGTAATGGAATCAGTTTATCATTTCCATTTCAGTAGAACTTTGAAGTTAATTGTTCCACATTTATTAAAATAAACACAATTGAGATTCACACAAACTGAAGAGTACAGAAACAATAAGGGTTGATAAGTTAAATAATGTACGGTGAATAAGCAAAGTATTTTGAGGAAAGTGTAGATTCGACATGCAATGTAAAATTAGTGTAGTACTCTTTGTTTTAAATAGTATTCATTTTGTCACAAAATCATATATAAGGAAGAGAAATTAAAATCATTGCACTCTGTCAACATTTAAATGTAAAATATATTGGTTATTGAAAAGATATGCTAGATAATAGTGAAACCTTTCCTGTTTGTCCCTGCTCCCTTACTTCCTATCTTTCTCTATTTCTCTTTTTCTCACTGTAATAGTCATATAAGGTCGTCAGAGGATTTTGCATTCAATGATTTACATGTAGACGTTAATAGATTCCTGGAAAATTGAATGTGTTGAGCGATCAAATACCTTGTAACATTGTTGTTTAGATCATCTTTGCCCATTAGATTACGTCATTTACTTTGTTATCAAGAATCTGACCATCGTCCTAAAATTGCTGTGACGAGGGCACTCAAGACTCTTTATTTCATGAGAGCTACCTTTAAATTGGGATGATGTGTTTTCAAGAAGACATGTCTTTTCATAACCAGGAGGGTGACATTAAATGAAAGAAAAACCTTACAATTTTTGGTTTGCCTTTTCCAGAACTCGACTCTCTTTATTTGACACAATGTAGTATGGGCACACTACAATACACTTCATTTCATGAGCCTTTTTTTTTTACGTGATGAAGTGTTTCCCAGAAGGAATAAAATATAAAGTAGAACTCAGTTCTGTGAACCAGATTCTAATTCGAATTGCAGATGTACTCGAGATGCAGATCATATTTCTGTAGTCTGTGAAGTTAATAAGATAATTCTACATGTTGAATAATTAATGATCTTTTCTCACCTTGTCTTAATTAATCTTAAGTCTCAACTTTGCTTCTCAAGATGAGATAAATTCTCTTTCTGTCAATCTCAAGGGGCTAGACAAGAAAAACCTTACAAAATATTGTTTGCCTTTTCCAGAACTCGACTCTCTTTATTTGACACAATGTGGTATGGGCACACCACAATACCCTTCATTTCATGAGAGCATTATTTTTTAACGTGGTGAAGCGTTTCCCAGAAGGAATAAAATATAAAGTAGAACTCAGTTCTGTGAACCAGATTCTAATTCTAATTGCAGATGTACTCGAGAGGCAGATCATATTTCTGTAGTCTGTGGAGATAATAAGATAATTCTACAAGTTGAATAATTAATGATCTTTTCTCATCTTGTCTTTAATCTTAAGTCTCATCTTTGTCTCTCATGATGAGTTAAATTTTCTAATAACAAATAAGACAAATGGGACATGCAAAATATAGCTCCTGGTTTATGAACATTTTTTTCTTTTCCTTTCTAATACTTTCCTCACCAACCTTTATGCCTTCAATATTCTATCTCCCTCTCTCTCTCTCTCTCTCTCTCTCTCTCTCTCTCTCTCTCTCTCTCATCACCTCTGTATCACCTTTTTTAATTGCCTTTGACATGATCGCGATTTGTCTACTGCACGACTGAATTTTAGCGACATTTATTTGCATATAAAACAGAGATATAATAATGGTGGTGATGATGATGTTGATGACGATGATAATAAGAACAGTAGTAATGATACTATTATTTGGATTTATATAAAGCTTTATTTTTCCCAAAGGTACATAAAATTATTACTGACCAGTTTTAGCTTGGATAATGATGATCTGCAATGATCTATCATGTATCCTTTTTCATCTCTTTCTTTTCTTTTCTTTTCTTTTCTTCATCTTGTTTCCTTATTCTGCTCATCATCTTCTTCACCACCTTCAACATGTTTTTAAATAGAGAAATAAATTTCCTTCTCTCCTATCTTCTCTTTCCGCTATCCCTCCTCTGGAACTCACAAACAAACCTTTCTTTTTCCGCTCAGACATTGATGTACAAAAGGGTAATGAACCCCATAGGACTGCCAAAAATGCCTGTTTTCCATGCTACCAAAATACTCCAGTTATATTATCAAGGCTAAATATTTAAAAACACCTTTTTCTTTCCCCTTTCCACTTCATTTCTTATCTTTGCATATTGTATTTAACAAGGTTAAACTAAAATTAAAATCGCATCAATTTTTTTCTTACTATTCATGGATGACAGAAGTAGTTTAACGATACCCACGTGTATGCCAATGGTATGTTTAGTTTCTTTTCTGGGTGTTTGACGACTGGTATAATTGGCCACCCCTTTATTCATAAATACCCCCTCGCACTTTGGGGACAAAACATGTTGATCAATATGGTAGAAGTAACAATTACAGGAATATAGGGTTTATTAGGTCCTTTGAAAGTAATTACTGTATTATGACATCCAAAAGCTAAGTCCTTTTAATAGGAAGTTGCAGAATTTGTTCAACCTTATTGCGTTAACAAATAGAGTGCACTTGATATCAGGCATGTCGTTTTCTGAAATTCTGAATTTTGACCAAGGTTTCGTTGATTACCTATTCACAAAGCCTACACATCAAAGATTCAAGGATATTCCAAGTGTGTCCAGCATAAATTGCTTCAGAAGGCAACAATTTTCAGAGTAAATATCTTCTTTTTTTAAACAATCATGATTTTTAAAAGTGACTTCTGTGTTCAGTGCATGGAGGAGAAGGCTCAAAATATGTACCCTGTGTGCAAGGAATGATACGTCAAAGTAGCCCCAAGTTCAAAGTCGTCGAGCTCAAAACTTGCACATTATTTGGAGAAATGAACAGAAAAACCTAAATAATTCTATCAATAAACTCGAGAAAATTATCCAATCACAGCACTCTTTAACATTAGCACAAAACTGTACCTAATCAACAAGCCGCAGCCAATCAGGTCATTTGTTTCATCAACGCAACACAAGCAAGGAAACAAGGAACCGTCCCATTTGAGACTATTCTTACTACTTTACCTAGTTTATTTCAAACGTGCTTGCCCTACAATGAATATTAATGATTTCCTTCAAATTAACAACACTATAGAGTAATCATCATTTTCACCTGATCCCCTGGACTAGATGCTCAGCTTGATCTACATTTGCAATGACAGAGTTTCTCTTGATTATGAATTTGTTAACGACCGATTTATGCTGCTCCTGTAGTTGATGTTTTGAACTGCTTAACATCAGAATACCACACTGTGTGTGTATATGTACATGTATATGTACATGTATATGTACATGTATATGTGCGATGTTCATGTTTTATGGTTAGGCTCAGGGTTTGGGCCAGTATTAGGGTTCGGTTTTGAGTTAGGGCTACTTGTTTAATGGGGTTATTTTAAAGTTCTTTCATAGTTAAGAACTTGGTTAGAGTAGGAAATTGACCAAGCAGCATTTGTTTGAGAACCGGTTTAAGAGCATTCTAGATTCTAGATTCTAGGGCAGAAAATAGAGCTCTTACCCTCCTTTGTATACATGTAGGAAATGCATTCTTGTTTGATCAAGAGAGAGAGAGAGAAAAAAGAGAGAGAGAGAGAAGGGGGAGAGAGGGAGAGAGAGATAGGAAGAGATATCTTCTATGTCTTGCTGTAAAAAAGTGAGATTTCCTTGTATTTTATCTATAATATTGTATTTTAAAGCCCCATTGCACTACTTATAGCTACTTGCGCCCTCTATATAGCAAACATTGTCTGATCGGTGACCATTGGTCCCCATGATCCTCATTTTCTTATGTTAATTGAGAGCTTATTTGATGAGATAACCCCCTGTCAGTGACCACACAGGAAGGTCTAATCCCACCTGGCCAAACTAGTGCAGAAGGGCTTTAACCTAAACTATCTTTTACTTTGCGAGTGCTCCTTCAGAACTTTCCCGAGCTCTGTTTTTTCACTTCGTCCATGAATATTTTCACTGACCGTCTATTTCAAGATCACCTTGGGCTGGGTGTGCATCGATTATCATAATCCAGGCTTAGACGCAGGTGTACACCCCCTGGCTATTAACACTCTAATCACCTTCAATGCATGGTGCCCTACATGATTCCCTGATAATCTCCTTCCATTCTGTTTTTAAAAAAGGTTAGCGTTTGGAAATGTTGAGGTTGTAATTGCTTGTCAGATATCAACATTTTATTTCCTTCCAATTTTCTTTTGCTTAAAGTTAAGGACCTTTTATGGCTTTAGGTTAAAGGGAGATCGTACTCCAGATAGGATGTTATGTAGTATGTACATTGTATACTTTAAAAAAAGATACAGGTGTGTACTAATCTCAATAACATATGGAAAAGGGGTCTTTTATGTTTGATGTGTATTTTATTTTGTGATATGTGCATACGACACCATTATGCTCCCATTTTAAGGAACAAGGTTTAATGATGATTGATTTCTGTAAACTTAGGATTTTATTGTGTTTGTTCAAGAATTTACACTCATTAAAGGGACTTTGTAACATTGTTCAGATGAGAGATAGTGGTGCTAAAGTAGTGACTTCAATGCTAGATGTACAATTAAAGATAATCTGAAAATTTGAGCGAAAACGGACCATTATTCATGGTACAAATTGGGAAAAACTGATCCGATCGATTCCTTAATTCTCCCAACTATATTATTACAATTTAATTACATTTTACGTGAATGGAAATCTCACAAAGCAATAAAATGGTTCTACATTCCATTCCAGACATTTAAGTGTTGACACATTTTTTATAGCCTGTTTTTATGTCTTTTTTTCATGGAAAAACGGTTGGGAGAATTTAGATTCAGAAGCGCCGCACATCGACGCCCGTTCAAAAACCCGTTGAACTTTGTTAAAAATCTTCATATTGCGTGAATTAATTTCGGATTTGGGGCATCGTAGTTGGATAATCCATACATACAAACATAATTTTACGTGTTTTGCATCCTGATTCAACAGATTTGTGAAATCAACCATTACAATGTTACTAAGGGCGTGTTCATGCTTCACTTTTTCTGGCCAGAATCAGGCATCTGTTACGCGTTTAGTTTAAAACACGGTTGCATCTTAGCTTACTTTTGTAGAATCACCGAAAAACGGCGATCACGATCGCCGTTCGTAAACTCACAAAAAGATGCGTTTACAATTTGTAAACGCGTTTAAATGGGGTCAACGCACTGACCTCTAGTGGGTCTACGTAGCATGCACAGTGAAGGTTTGCGAATCCAGCTGGAAGACCAATTAGGCCACACAAGGAGAATTGCCTGGATGAGCCAGAGAAGTAAGCATGAACAGTACACCGTGTAACTGCGATCACGATGAGCGTTTACGATGAGCGTTTCAGATCGCTCATTCTACCTTCAAAATCAAGCATGAACGCGCCCCAAGTACCTTTAATTCAGAATTCTCTCAACTCAAGTCTGGGGTAAGCAAATTGTGAGCCATTGCCTTTTAAAAACTCCCAAAGTCAGGTCTCTAACTTTTTTCTTTCTTGCCTCCTTTCATGCATCACACCATTTCGAACCTTTGCTTCTAATTTTTCTCCTTCTTCTTCTTTTTCTTTTTTTGCAGATGGATCCTGTCCACATTATGTATAGCAAGACAATCATTGACCAACATTATTAGGTCCAGATTGTGATAAAGGTTGGATCTACCCCGTTAATTGCTGTTTAAAATCTAATGGAGAGGCCTGCTGATTTGAATCATAGCATCTGTAACATTGTTTTCTTTTGTTTTTTTGCTGATTGTTTAGATGGCTCACTTCCGTAGTATGTACAGCAAGACGATTGGTGACAAGCATGAAGATCTAATGGCCAAGTATGGAGCTATCATAGCACAAGGAATCATGGATGCAGGTATAAACACCCCTCATATCAATAATGGATTGGTCTTTAATTAGTTTAGATTATGATAACATTGGAGGAGCTTTGGATATTCCATTTGATTATGGGTATAACTTAGTGGGAATGCCAGGTTACGTACATATAATAGAGCTATCAGTGATAAAGAAAGGACCCAACCCCCCCCCCCTCCCCCCCCCCCCCCAAAAAAAAAATAAAATTCACAAATCTACAACTATACCATTTAGTCATCAGTAAATTTTCCTGATTTGATAAAGATTTTTAAATTTTCAGCGATTTCATATTTTAGTCTAATTAATGATTTTTAGTAGAAAAAATGCATAGATGTACATTCAGCAGAAAATTAACTAAAATAACATGCAAACATATATGACTTAAGATTCTTTTTAAATGTTTGTTTGTTTCCTTACCCACAGGTGGTCGCAATGTGACGATCTGTCTGCAGTCCAGGACTGGCCACACCCATCTGACCTCTGTGGTTGGCATGCTGGTGTTCCTACACTTCTGGTACTGGTTCCCTCTGGCCCATTTCCTCTCCTTGGCATTCACCTCCACCGCCGTCATCGCTCTTGACTCCGATCTTGAGGTACGTTAACTCGATTCTTCTTTTGCAGAGGTTAAAGTTAAAGTTAAAAAAGACTATGTCAAACAGGTCCCAGAACTAATCTTTACCTTTAAACCCCTTTAAAAATCCAGTGCACCAATTTTGCAAGTAAACAAATAGTTGATGCAATATTTGGGTTTAAATACAAAGCAATAATAAATGCTTCTCAAAGGAAACAACACAAGACATCCATTAAGGGCAGGTGGTCTTTTTGCAAAGGTTTCTTTAATGCACTTTTCATTGAGAAACACTATGAAAGAGAAACAAAAATTGTGGTTCTAATAGGATCATTCCATGAAGTTGGGGCTGTTTTTGTGACATACCAGAAATGAGAAACTATGTCTCCTATCAACTGTAACAATGTTTGCTTGAATTGAGTTTTGTCATTTGTCATTGAAAAAGGGCTTTGTTACCGGTAATCGTTTCCCAGAACCATAAAAAATATAGCCAACTATCTTCAGAAGTACTCAAGCTTCATAGTGAATCAATATTGTGGACCCAAAGTTTATGTAATGTTATATGAATATGGTGTCCATGTAACGCTGGTAAAAAGATAAATGTGTATTAATCATAGATTTTGGAACGATTCTGGCACGGTCTTACTATATATTCATTGCATAAAAATCTTCAACAGTTAATTTAATTATCCATGTGTAGTAGAAGATCTCATACCGATGTTACATGGACACCGTCATATTTTTTTTTTCTCCAACTTTATGGATTACAGTTGGTCATTAGATTGAATCAAAAATAATAACAAATTTGGGGTGATTAGGTCCTGGGACCCGTTTCACAAAGCCTTTTTTCAATGACAAATAAGAGAACTCAGTGACAAATCTGCTGATAACCAATCAGAAGCAAGGATTTCAGTAGCTTATAACAAAAATTGTCATTTCTCACTGATGACAATTTTTGTGAAAAGCCCCCCTGTACTCTATCAGCCAGAACACGTTGTAAAGTATGTTTTCTTCCCATTTACACTCGTATCCTCATCCACCAATCAGATGCCAGTGATGGAGTTCAAATCGAGCGCCAAGCCGTCCCACTATGCGTACCCACCCCCTCTGGAGGTGCCCAAGGAGAAGGAAAAGGAGAAGGTAGCTACCGCCGTCCTCTCCATTACCGCCAAGGCCAAGAAGAGAGAGAAGAAAGATGCAGAGGAGAAGATGGTCGTGGTAAGAGGATAACAAAAATAGTTTACCCTGTGTAATGAGTGATAAATGAGAATGCTATTCCTAAAATGGAATTAGAAAGGCATCCTAGACCTGTATTTATTTGAGTGAAAGTGTATTGTCTTTAAGAACAGGTGTAAACACTAATTGATGAAGCACCAAGATTCACCCTGCGTGATGATAGAAAATATGAATGATTTGAATCGACATTTTATACCTTTTAAAATAACTTTTACAACATATTTTCAGATATGCTAACAGCTTTCCATATTTGTTAAGTTTAACTCAGAGATAAGTTCAACTTAGGATCTTTGTAAAACACCCTCCTGAAATACTATTTTGACATGCTTCTTTTCAATTGCATACTTATTGTCATTACCCATCTGCAGGATATCTTTCACAAAATATTTCCATAGATGCTAACGGCTTTCCATAACTGTTAAGTCCAACTTAGAGATAAGTTCAACTTAGGATCTTTGTGAAACACCCCCCTGAAATACTATTTTGAACATGCTTCTTTTCAATCGCATACTTATTGTCAATCGCATACTTATTGTCATTGCCCATCTGCAGGATGATGCTGAAAGCGTGAAGGACGAAGATAAGAAAGAGGTCAAGATGGACACCAAGGAGACCCCTGACCCCAAGGTCAAAGATGAAAAGGTCAAAGAGGAAAAGGTCAAGGATGAAAAGGTCAAGGATGAAAAGACCAAGGACGGAGAGAAGACAAAGGAAGGAGAGAAGGGGAAAGATGGAGAAAAGGGGAAGGATGGAGAGGAGAAGGTGAAAGAGAAAGGGAAGGAGAAGAAGGAGCCGGAACCGTTGTTTGAGATGCTAGGGAATCCCGCCCGCGTCATGTCGGCCCAGCTTAAGGTGCTGTCCATCCCGGCGGAGTGCAGATACAAACCCATCAAGGCGGTAAGTAGTGCAGGTCATATCTAGAAGAGGGAAATTACATGTAGATGCATAACGAGCAGAAGGAAACTATAATTGTGAGAGATTACAAAACTATCAGCCAAATTATAAACTTGATTAAATAGGACAAAAATAATTGAAAATATTAAATTTCCTATATAGATACCGATGTGTAATTGATCAAAATGCTGTCACATGACCATCGCTACAAGGATGAGAAGCGTTATATTTTCCAACATGACGTAAATTACGCCATACCTCTCAATATAACGCCGTTATATCCAGAGGTATGACTTAATTTACGTAATACCTCAAACTGCTGCTATCAAATACTTCAAAAGTTATAGTCATATTGATATTATTGCCTGAAGCATGATGTCAAACGGCATTTGTGTCATGGTGACACTTTATTTGCCCATCAGTTCAACATTTTAATGGTAATTTTTTTTAAATGTGTGCATTTGGGATTAATGGTAGCACATGGGGGGAGGTGTGCTAATGCTTGTGTCTCCTATGGATTGATTTGTGAATGAATTACATGTAACAGTAACTCTTTTTTTTTAAATATTGTTAATTATTACAGACATCCATTGGTGGTATTCTGATGGTGAAGGATCTCAAGAACACAGAGCCTAAGATGATTGTCAAGGATGTCGCTGGTAAGTCTTATGTCATGACTCACAGTCATGCATGACATTTGACAGGGATACCCACCCCTTTACCTTTTTCAGAGATTCCAACCAGTACGATTAAATCGTATTTAGTACGATAATAAGAGTGAAGTACAATAAAACAATATCACCCCTTACAAAACAACAAAAAAACATAAAAACCACGGAATCGCATAGAAACATATACAATTAAACCCCCACAACTCCAACAAAAACTTTGCTTTACAATTTTCTCGTTAAATTTTAATGAAAGAGCAAACATTTTACTTGACTGTACTAGTAAAATATTTTTCCGAAATTTTACTGGCCACAGGCCAGTAAGAGTTTTCATGAAAATCTGATTTTTCTCTCCAAAATCTGATTTATTTTTAGGATACTCAGTCTGTTTTTTGTGTCAAGAGGTTGGCATCTCTGCTTTTTGGGTGAAAATAGAATGGCCACAGAAATAAATACATGATTCCTTTACTTTGGATAGAGAATGATATAGTGAAGACATGATATCCTGATTTGTGAAGGTGCAACTCTCCTCTGTCTTGGGTGTGAAATTTGAATATACTCTGATATAATATGAGTACTGGTTGTTTGGAAATTCATCTACACCAGACACCGTGTTTGCCATGATCTAAAAGGGTGTTTACTGATATCATCTTATGGACAGGTAATGCTGTTCTGACTTTCAGCATACTCGTTACCTGTAATGATTGTCAAGATCTCTCATACTCAACCAAGAGTAGATTCAAACCTTAGTTGTGACAGATATGACAAAGAATTACACTCTGTCTTTATCTATTCTTTCCTTCTTTTTTTCTATTGTTTATTTGTTGTTTGTTTTGTGTTTGTTTTTGTTTTCTTCTTGTCATTTTGGAACTAACTTCCTTTCCTTATCTTTTTCATCCTGTAGCTGGTGGACCAAAGAAAGCAGAAGAAGAGGAGGAGCCAGAAGCCCCTGAACCTTTCGAATGGACCGACGAATAAATACCTGAACAGATTGTCATTCGCACCATTTGTGAACATACTGTATGTGTATGATTTCATGACTGCTCTGTATCAATGTGTAGGGATACTAATTCAACAATCTGAGAATGATATAAAAATTGTTTGATTAATGAGAAACATTATTCATTAGGATGAATCAAATTTAATTGGATAGAAAATTAAGTAAAATACAATGATGTACATGTAGTAAACCCTAAAACCTGTATACAGCTATGACGACTACTATCTCTCCCTCAATTTCTCCCGAGTTGCATAATATTTTCTTTAAATTCTTTGCCTGGTTATTAACATGATACCACAAGTCACAAATGTAATGGACCTCTATATCAGGAGCTTTGAATATGAAATTATCTGCCTTAATTAAAAGCCAGTGTTAACTCTATCTGAGATACATGTAAACGTACTATCTCAATATTCATCCCAAGACTGCCCTCTTTTGTTGACGTGTAAAGTATACATATTTCTTTGACTGCTGCTTCTCCACCTGCTAGCAAAGTATCTAAAAACAGACACTTGATTTCTTTGGATCGAGACACTGTCTGACCCCTGTAATCCTTGTCGGCTGATGTTTTGCCAATTCACAGATCATTTGATATCATTTGAGTGAATTAATAATACAGAGCAAATTAATCGTTTACATTCTGCTTGGATTGCTATAAAGTGTATTTGATGTAGTCTGTTCCTTCTTCTCTCTCTCTCTCTCTCTCTCTCTCTTTCTCTCTTTTTCTCTTTCTCTTTCTCTCTCTCTCTCTCTCTCTCTCTCTCTCCCCAATCTCACCCCCTTTTTTCTTTGTTTCTAAGGACAGGAGTGCCATAGATTTATCTAAAGAAGCAATTTCCGTGTGGGATATTCATTTCAGTGAGAATAACTGGAATTGAAAGGAAACAAAATAATGAATAGTATACTCTGATTTACTACATGTACAACTATCTTAATCTTATATTTCAACAGAAAAGTATGGAGATTTTGTATTAACAAATGTCATAAACAGAATAAACATCAATAGTATGAATTGAGATAACTCAAACTTACTTGTAACTATCTGTACTTACATCATTATATGATTAGGTACATTAATCTACAATGTTTAATGTGTGTAGAGGATCCAGAAAACATCCAGGATAAAACCAGAATAAGCAACTACTGTACATGTAACTTGAACGTTTTGTTATAGTGGGTTTATTAAGGATTGGTCTATGGATATGAATTCCATGTAAATGCTCATTTACCTGTAAGTTTATTTGAAAATCATCAATATTTAAGTAGAATTTGTTATTGAGATTAAAGATCAGGGTGCCCCCATTTCAAAATTTAATATTCTACTCTTTTGGAATTGCGAGATATGTTCTGGCGATGCTTTTGTCTCAAAATGTCATACAATGTTTTGTTTTTGTTTTATTTCTTTGTGTTTCCTTTAAAAGGCAAAGGGACTGCACGATAAAATCAATAAATTGTTGAACAGCACTCTAGAGTTTTTGTTGTTGTGTTTGTGAGGGTGGGGTTTTTTTCTTTTTTTTTCATAAAACAAAGTGTGAGGTGGAGCCAATCAAAGGAATGTGGAAATGAAATATTGTAGGATATAGAGAACAGGCAAGAGTAAGAAAGAGAATGTGAGAAGATAATTAATAAACCAAGACAGAGAAATTGGAAAGTAGAAAGATTGATTAAGAAAATATGGCAATTTGAAAAGACATACGGTATGAATAGAGAATACATTGTACTTGTACATGTAGGAAAGCAAGCCATGTGACAGAATCAAGCTAAAAGCTACACGTACAAGAGAGACGGGTAAAAGATAGAGAGACAGAGAAGAGGGGGAGGGAGAGCGAGATAGAGTAGTAAAGTCAAAACAACAATATAATTTTCCATGATAGGAACTTAGGAAGAAAATTTGCTAGTTCAACATCCTTCTCAAAGAGCGTATGTAAAAAAGAAGGAATAATAGACTTTTAACCATCCACCCTCTAACCCGTCTTCTTTTTTGTGATTCTCTCAACTTGTTTGGCTACTTTCTTTCTTCTCACTTCTGTTTCTTGCTCTTGGACTGGTTCTTAACTCACTAACTTACGTACACAGAATGCCACACTGAAATTGAAGTAATTTTTACACATTTTCTTTATATTTCAAACTTTTCATTAAGTGCATTTCCTTTCAAACAAAGTAGTATCAATCATTTACAACACTGTCATTCCATTTAACAATTGTAAAATATACAATCTCTTTTGACACATTAAAACTGATTACTTTTTACAAACATGGGTGGAAATCTTAAAGGTGTATAGACCAGTTTTGGAAACGCCCCCCTCTCAAAAAATGAAATGGAAGCTCTTATTACCAATCGTGTGAAAGAATGTTTTGACTAATACGTGATCATACAAATTTTGCCCAGGAAACCGTCTACTAATTTATATATTTGGTAAATTATCATATCGATCCGGCCTGGATAGATTTCACGAATGCACTTCAACTTTGAACATATATTTCTGCTTTTTTGCAAATTTAGGTTGAAGTATTGCCATCTAAACCTCTGAAGGCAATATCTAAACAATATTGAATGGATATTGTGCACTCCGAACTCTTGAACTGCAATTTTACCACTACTGGTCTATATCTTTTAGCAAAAAAGGATAAAAATACAGAATCAACAATGCATTGCACATTTCCTTGACTATTCAGGAATGATGGAGGGATCTAGATCAAGCAATACAATATACACCATACATGGGGGTGCGATGGCTCAGTGGTTGAGCAGTGGGGTCTTGTAACTGGGAGGTCCCAGGTTCAAAACCAAGTCGATGCGCATCAGTCCCCTGGTTGCTAATACAAGTGTATATACTCATGCTTTCTTACCAGTCGGGTAAAACAAAAACAAACATATACATGTAAGTGCAATGGGAGCATTTGTTTCTTTTCATGCACTATTTCTTTGCAAGTAGTATATATGACTGTGTTTGTGGAACAACTGCAGAATACACAAGTAACCCTAACTAACCCAACTCTCACTCTAATCCTCACCCTAACTCTAACCATAACCCTAGGACCTAAACTGGATTGTAACACTAATCCTAACCCTACTGCAATTAAATTAAGCAACTTCTTTTCTTAGACCGGTAGATTTCATTACTTGTACTTTGTTCTGGCTTACAAAAACACCAATAGAGCAACATGATTTTATTGCCTTATGATGTTTTAGACGTTGGCTCATCAGAGCTACTAGGTCAAGCGGACCTGCCAAACATGGCTCCACCACACACAAAAAACATTTAACACGATTCTCAGAATCTGTATATCAACATCACATGTTCCACCACAATGTGAGCATACCCTGCAAAAATATTGTGCCATACGGGCACTTGAGATGAAAAAATAAAATTTGATTGTATCTCTATTGCTAAAAAAAAAAATTCTTCTCTAAATACATTACATGCAAAATAAGGAAGAGAAAGCCTTTCATTCATTGGAAGAGGTTCTCAAATTACACTAATTGTAATTTAGGAAATTTTGGTAATGAAGGAAATGAGATGTCTGATAATGGTGTCCATAAAAAAAATCATGCGACACATGCACTGGCAACAACTATTCACAAGTCCATTTCAATTACGAACACTAATAGCTCAGTCACATCGACACACTGACTCCAGACCGACATTTTTAAAATCTTTTTCTATTTCTATTGTCAGTCTGGGGATGATCTTATAGGTGTGAATGAATTCCTAATTTCAACCCCAGACCACTACTACCTATCCCTAAAACTACACTTAACCTGAAAACCCATACCAACCTTATATCTTCTCTTTAAAGGACAAGTCCACTCGAAAAATAACTTACTTTCAATAAAAGCAGAAAAATCAGACAAACCGATCAAAAAAGGTTTGAGCTAAATCGGATAACTAATAAGAAAGTTATGAATTTTTGAAAAAGTATGTAAAACTATGGAACAATGAGAATCACAACACAAATTGCCAAGATGGTTATCAGTTTGTGACGTCATGTCCTCACAACTTCTCAATTGCTTTATATAGTTTAATCACATTGATTTCCCTTTTTATCCCCCAAAACTTGATTTCCCCATGCCTTTGCCCAGGTTATATGACTTGTATCATATTGTATGCATGACATTTCCCAGAAACTTTTATGAATTTTGAAGAATTGATACTATTTTCTGAATATTGTTTATTCATAACTATTGATTTTTATATAAATAGTTTATCAAAATTCAA
Organism: Strongylocentrotus droebachiensis; assembly: GCA_035222895.1. Lineage (NCBI taxonomy): Eukaryota > Metazoa > Echinodermata > Echinoidea > Camarodonta > Strongylocentrotidae > Strongylocentrotus > Strongylocentrotus droebachiensis. Next base: position 80,390 of record JAVYIG010005072.1, on the reverse strand, counting down.
TTTTTCATGATTTAACTGGACAAAAATTACTCTTTATTTGTGCATCCACACAAAAACACATGACTAACAATCTAACTTGGATGCTGGTGTGAAGAAATAAGATTCTTAGGGTGAAAATAGTAATTTATATTATCAATATAAAGAAAATAATTAGTGGATAGTGAGGACCATACGTCACAGACTCATGAGTGAGTTGCCAATTTGTGTAGTGATTTTCAAAGTATTTCATGTCATTAAACATTCATAACTTTCTTATTAGTTATCCGATTTTGCTCAAACTTTTTTTGATTGGTTTGTCTGATTTTTTTGGTTCTATTGAAAGTAAGTTATTTTTGGAGTGGACTTGGGCTTTAATTCTGGTTTTCCTTTTTCTGTTATTTTAAAAAAAACATTGCAACATTTCATCTTTTTCAGAACTTTTCAAATGCTGAACTTCCATTATTTGTACACAGAAATTCTTTTCAATACAAAAACACCTTAACCCCATCATACAACTTTTTCTCTTTTTTTCTCACCAAGCTTTCTTTACATTTCATATGTATTCATACAAAATATTGCTTTATTACAGAGTCAGCATGTTCTTTTTCCTTAAAAATTACAAATCATCATTTTTTCTCATAAAAATATCTCCTTAAATTAAAGGCTTATCGCATATGAAGCGGTCAACCACTGCAGTTAACTGCGGCATTTTTTTTCCTTTTTTTTAAAAAAGCCTAAAGGGCTTCAAATTTCTGTATCCATATAAAACACAGATAATAAGCATGCATACAGCGTAGGACCTTTGTTAAGCACCAGCTACTTGTTTTCATGCCCACGCGCCATTCATCTACATGAGGTGTTGTGGTCTAGTGGTTAATTCACCAGAAATGGATCACAAGGTTCAAATCCCTGCCACATTCGACCCAGATGTAGTAAGTGGGTACCTTGTAGGATTCATTCCTTGAATGCACCAAGCACTATGGTTGACGGAGCTAAAGCCAGGGTAATAATATCCAAAATCCTTCAATGAGATTTTACATCATTTTGAGGGTTCAGTGACAAAAGACGTAACTCCATATTTTGCCAAAATGGGTATTTGATATCAAAATGTTCAGAAAAATGTTGTCTTTCCAGATAACACAAAGACTTAACTCTACCCAACACCCCATTGAAGTCAAAGGCTAGTGAAACAGACTTAACTCCTTAAGGCCAAAGTGCTCAGTGACACATAAACAACTTTTTCTCAAAATGGCCAAAATGGAGTTACGTCTTCGTGTCACTGACCCCTCGATTTGATCATTTGAAATGAAATATCAGCATCACTATTACTACACATCAATAAAAAATACCACAATGGTTTCCGGCATCACATGTAAACGAGCTTTTAAAACACACATTGCTGATTTCAGGTCAAAGGTCATCGTCATGGCTGATCTTCTTTGATTTGGTTGGAGGTTGCTTCCTTTTCTTGCCCTGCTTGGGGGCGGTCTTTCTCCTCTTAGTCTTGAGGATGTTGTAATGTCTGAAGTCAGGTCAAAGTTCATCATCATGGCTGCTCTTCTTTGATTTGGTTGGAGGTTGCTTCCTCTTCTTGCCCTGCTTGGGGGCGGTCTTTCTCCTCTTGGTCTTGAGGATGTTGTAATGTCTGAAGTAGGTGTAGCGTCTTGTGCAGAGAGGAACGTAGAAGGACCGACACCACTTATAGGAGCTACTTCACGCAGGAAAAGAGTTTTAAAAAGGAATTAAAAAAATTAAAATGATTATTTACTACACTTGGATTAGGGTCTGAGATTTATTGTTTAAACATGTATCACTTTGTTGTCTATATTTTCAAATATCCACATAGTTTTGCCCATTTGGAAACGTATCTAATGGAATATAGCAACATTTAATTTCTATAAATCATAATTATGATGTCATCAGTCAACTTTTGAGGTAAAACAAATCTAGTACTTTGACAGAGCACACATGTGATATTCAACTTCTGTGTGTACTTTAAAGTTTATGCAAGGCTTAATTCTAGAAATTCAATCTAAAATTCAAATTGAAGGGAGAAGAAATGAATATACACTAAAGTAACAGAACGGGAGAAAAGGAAAGCAAAGTGGAAAGAAGTTGAAAGGAAAGAAAAACCATTCTTCATGTATGCAACATCCTCCAGCACAAATGCTCCGTGGTCAAGTTCCTACACTGAACAAATTCCTAAAATCAACCCTTGACCGAACCCGAACCTCACCTGAACCATAAATCTACCATAAAACCAAATTTCAGCCCCAAACCCTCTTATATTTGACAAAATAAAGCCTAGAACAAATGTTGCAGAAGAGAATGTCATGTAATCTAAGACAAATTTGGGCTGAAAGAGACGAGTGAACTTACGTGGCAGCATCCATGAAACTTTGAGAAGCTACAACCTGCCATTCGTCTGTCCTATTAGCATATCTTGGTTCTCTTGCAGTCTCTATGGGCATGTCTAGATCTACCAGGTAATGGCATTTTGAAATGTCAATCTAGGAAACAAGAAGGAGTTTTAGTTTGAATTAGAGAATGAACTGACAATAAAAGGGGAGTTACAACAGAGGAGTTACACACACATGCACATGTCAGAATATCCAAATTCAGTATACGCCTATTTGCAGAAAATAATTAATACCACATCAACATCTAGAAACTTTTGTAACTACATGTATATGAATGCTTTTTCTATCACCCTACAAAAGTCAATTCCTCTAACAGCAACATACTTTCTGTTACTACATCCTATGCATACTTATTCTCTGAATATCCCATACAGAATTCTCTTGACAGCAAGGGCAAAGGCCAACATGAATGAAATTCAACAAAACCAAAACGTGAATATTACATAATTATCTTTTTTTTTAATTTCTATACAGATTGGGTAGCTACCTCTAAAATTGGGAGTACAACCGAAAAATCCTTTAGTAAAACAGAAATGGAAGACTTTAAAGCTCATCCGTACTAGTTGGCCAGAAGAGATTAGACCACACAGCAAGGTCACTGACAGGTGGCTTTCTCATCAACTCAGCTCTCAAATAACATAAAAAATAGAGGATCATGGAAACCAACAGGCACCGATTGGGGAAGTTTTCTATATAGAGGGAGCAAGTACAGTGGGCCTTTAAAACTCACATATCTTGAGATCTCTTCTTGGTTCTTATCATTCATATGAGATGGTATCATTGTGGTAGCATCAGGATCAGATTCATCAAAAGGCTTAGGCAGTTGACCTCTGAACTCTGACTCTATGAACTGTAACCTCCAACTGAAATGAAAAAAACAAAAATATTTTTGCTAGGCAGATCTATATGTATAACTGTCTTATAAGCTGTGAATAGATTTATAGCATATATCTTCCTTTAAAATTGCAAACAAATACATTTTGTACATCATTAAAGTTGAGCGTCAACTTGGAAACAGCATTGATTGTACACATGTTACACTGTAATTGATTGACAGGTCCTGGTCCTTTAATGGTGGATGAATAACATCATTATCATCATCACTATCATCAATATCATCATCATCACCACCACCACCATCATCACCATCAACACCATATCATCACTATCACCATCACCATCAACACCATATCATCACTATCACCATCATCATTATCATCATCATCACCATCACCATCACAATCAACATCATCATCATCATCATCATCATCATCATCATCATCATCACCACCACCACCACCACCACCATCATCATCATCATCATCATCACCACCATCAACACCATCATCACCATCATCAACACCATCATCACCATCATCAACACCATATCATCATCAACACCATAATCATCACCACCACTAACATTATCATCATCATAATATCATCATCACTATCATTATCACCACCATCTCCATCATCATCATCATCATCATCATCACCACCACCACCATCATCATCATCAATTGTAGACTGCTTACTTGTCTGGTAGGAAGAAGCTACTTGGAAAGCGATACCACTCCTTACCAACGCAGACGTTCACCAATTTATCCGGTGGGAGGGTGTGGATGTTGGGGTTGTTGGCAATAGTTTTCAACTCAGGGTACAAATCAAGAGGTGCATGGTAGGCTGGAGTAAAAATATTGAAATGGAAGAAGATAAGGACATCATCTGTGTGTATCATCACAATGCTCTCCAACAGGGAACCTTTGTTACAAAGTGGGTACATGCAATGACCGGGGTAATAGTATATTTGTAAAGCGCTTAGAGACATTTGTATTAAGCGCTATATACAAATTAAAAATATTATATTATTATTATTATATCAACAGTGTCTATCATCATTGAATGTTGATGACATCCTTATTTTATATACATAACCATTAATTGGGACCTACATAATACAAGCTTTGCTTTTTAGTAGATCCCCCCACTTTATTTAGCTTTTTCAATGTATTTATCATACTTATGATTGGATAATAGTTATAATTATTACCATGTATATTATTTTCAATAATATTATTTTTGATAAAGTGGAAACACAGTGACACATCTTTCAACTTACCATAAAAGAGCAGCCCTGATCTCATTAAAGATAATGTACCAAAGAGAAAAGTAAACGCTATGGCGAGATGGTTGGAAGAGTAGGTATAATGTTGAGGTATTTTGAAGGTAAACAGCCAATGATATAATTTCTGTGAAAGAACAAAGAGGGAAGAGAGATCAACATTTAAAGATGTTCATGCGTGGGTATATAGTCGTTCGTGAAGTAGGCAACTTGGGGATCACTCCCGATCACTACATAACACTGAGCCATCGGGCATTACGCTCCTGTGCGTACGTCTGTGTGCTGCCCTCTATATACCCACGCTTGAGCAACTTTAAGATAAAGGTTGTAGAGAGATGACGAATTTAAAGAATTTGCAAACATTTTATCTGGTTTCCCTCAAATTTTAACAGGGCTCATCACTATTAAACATAGTCTGTTGTACATGAGCCTCCAAATTAGAACACCCCACCCTAAGAAAGTCGAAATAAAAACATGAGGGGGGGGGGGGGGGATAAGCAAACAAGCCCTAAAAATATCAGTCCAGAACCCCTGATAAAAAAATTAAGAGTGGAGATCTGCTTTCACCAATTGATCCATTTCTTTTGATTCTTCTGCTTTTCTTCATAGCAACTTGCTACAAGGTTGAATTGTCCTCAGGACTGTCCTTTGTGGACATCTTAAAGATACTACCGTATGTCTCTTTTGCAGCCCACATCGAATTCTGTAGAACTTTGCAGGAATTATGAATATGTAATGTATGTCCTATGTATATCCTATCTGTGAAATTTTAAACGTTAGCAGTGTCCTAATATTCAAATTATGCAAGGGAACCCGTTTCCTTATTATTAATATAATTAAGTCAATAGAAAAATAGTGTTAATACATACCTGGCAAGCTGAGAGAGACACACCCCCTCCAAGGCAAACCAGAGGGTAGATTGGAAAGAGAAAACGCTCCTCCTGGAAGGAAAGAAAGAAGGGATCAAATGTTTTCTTTAGCCTTGGAAAAATAAATCTGTGATTACCAACTAATTGTATGGTGCTTGTAAGTATCGGCTTGCATGGTGATGTAGATATACAATAGCCCTCAAATTTACAGGCCAGAGAAAATGATGTTGGGGCTAATCACGGTACCAGAGCCAATGATGCTACAGTAAATGACGTCAGAACAACTGGCACTGGAGCTAAAATTTAGGCACTGGAGCTAAAATTTTGACCAGGTTTGGATACTTAAAACAGATTTTTTTGTGTGTGTATTTATTTATTTTTTGAAATCTATTTCCTTTTTCCCATTCCATGGGGGCAGGGCATGTGCCCTCCCCTGGCTACGCCACTGGGAATGAGCAACATACCTTGTGCGGTCTTGTGAAGAAGATGAGACACCAGATGTAGAAGGAGGAGAGAGTCAGATAAATAGGAATCGCTTTCTTGTTTCCTACCACACTGCTGTTGGATACCCAGTTCACAAACATCTAGAAAAGTAAACAGAAAAAACGACATATATTTTCATCAAACCCAAGTAGGAATTGTGTGAAAGTAGAAAAATAAGAATAAGAAAGCACAGATGGACAAATAAATTTAGATAAACTGTGGATAAATAGAAATATGTATTGACACTCATAATCATTTTTATAGAGGTACAATTTGGCTAAATACAGAGCAAATGGTGGATTGAACAGGGATTAACTTACAGATGGATGGATGAATGTATTCAAATTATAGCAAGAGAAGGACGATTGGAATACATAGTATTTTCAGAAGCACAACAGGTATCAGGTATCAAGTTAGGTCAATATTTATCAGGTACAGTGTATGTTCTTTATTTAGCATACATGTACATGTAGATGAATGTTTTTAAAACTTACCGCAAATGGAAGAGCTACGAGGGCAAGAGGAAAGATGACATTAAAATTCAGAAATCCATTCAGAAAATAAAATGACCATGGTTCAACACCTGCATAAGGGAAGAAAACATAAAGAAAGATAAAGAAATGCATTATTCTAACATTTATTTCATGCATAACACAAGTTTGACATGTGAACTGTGCAGTGACAATGCATCCAGCAACCAATGGTGTGTCACTGCCAATCTACATGTACGTCATAACGGCTCGTTCGGATATGATATCGTTTTATTGCGTGTGAATGAATAGCAACTGTGCCCAACAAAGGTCTTACGTGTAACGGTATTCACTTACTGTAGCTTTGTGTTATAAGATACATGTAGGAAGTGTGAAGCATAATTGCACGTCATCATAACTTATTAAAACTAGATGGAACTTCGACTGCGCGCAGTCGAAAATGATGCCTCCGTCATTGAGCAATTTTACAAACCAAAACAGAGGCTATTTTTCATATTCAAGTTCGAATGTAATACATTAACAGGTTCTCAGAATATCGTGACTACAAGCTATTTCTCATATACATGTACATGTATGACCCTTTGATCTTTGACCTCATGACCCCAAAATCTACTCAGTTCATTGGCTCTGCAAGATACATACATGTACATGTCTTGAGTTTGATGGTAATCCATCCATCGGTTCTAATGATAATGCGATCACAAGGTATTTTTGCATACATAATAAGCCCCATGACCTTTGACCTCATGGCACCAAAATCTAATCAGTTCATTGCCTTAGCAAGATATATACATGTCCTGAGTTTTATGGTAATTTGTCCATCTGTTCTAATGATAATGTGATCACAAGCTATTTTGGCATACATAATGAGCCCTGTGACCTTTGACCTATGACCTTGTGACCCCAAAATCTAATCAATTATTTGGCTTTGCAAGATACATACATGACCTAAGTTTGGCCGGAATCGATCGATCAGTTCTTGTGATAATGCGATCACAAGCTATTTTTGCATACATAATGAGCCCTGTGACCTTTGACCTTTGGCCTCGTAACCCCAAAATCTAATCAATTCATTGGCTCTGCAAGATACATTCATGAACTAAGTAGGGCAGGAATCCATCGATCGGCTCTTGAGATAACACGATCACGAGAACGGGACGTACGGACGGACGGACAACCCAAAAACATAATGCCTCCGGCTACTTCGTAACGGAGGCATAAAAACAATGTGGTTTACAGCTGCATATCTGTCTAAAACTGCACAGTAAATTCCCTGTGAGTACACCTGTCAAATATTTATGACCAAGTTCTAGCAAATTTCAACATTTATTAATTACAAGCCAGTATCAAATGGATAGTTTACTACTTCCTGCAGAGTGAACTGAATAATCAATATCTTTTGCTACATAGATTCAGATTCAGATTTTATTGTCCACGTTAAAAAACACAGAAATTTGGCCTCCACTGGCAGGAGATAACAATGAATGACATACGAATACATAAATGTGCACAAAACAACTACCGGTACATCAATTAGATTAACAAACAGTTGAATACATTCTGACAAAGGTAAGAGGAGATAGCAGACTAAGATGAGAAAAGGAATGAAGGAAGCTGAGCAAGAAAAGACAGGAATGTAGGTAAGGGACAGAGGTATATTTGCAAAATACAGTACTGCTTACCGTATATATCTGGACCATGTTCACTAAAAACATTATATGTGACAATATTAAGCGGCGCAATAACCAATTTTCCATACATGTATGTGTCTATCATAACCTGAGGTATCTGTAAAGAATCAAACAAAAAAGGAAAGAAAATAATAATGAAATCATCAATATCATCTGCTGAGAACAAGAAGGGCATTGATGTAAGAGTTTTATGTGAAAACTTTAGAACTACCACTTCTGACTATCGGCAGAGGATTTTGTAAGGAAGCTATTTACAAATAATTAAATGCAGACAAAAAAAATTGTTTCTGTACAGTATATGTTTTTTTTGGAAAAATGTGTAGAAACATTCTGATCCATGATTTGGCATCCCCCAAGAAAAGAAATAATAAATACACTCCCAAAATCATGCCCACAAAGTTTGACAAAAAGAAATCATTCATACTCACTTCATCTTTAAAGCGCACAACAACAACAAAATCAGAAGTCTTAAAAAAGACCTACAAAATAACGATTTCCCTGTTAGCTGGCATTCTTGGCAAAGGTGTACTGTAAAACTACATTTGTAATTCTACAAACATTTACATGAGGTAACTTTTTTTCCACATGTATTCACAGGGGCAGCTAAATAGAAAACATAATATTCCCTCCCTCCCCTACCTCCCAATCAACTTCCCCAATTAGACAAATACCCTTATTACACCTGACCTAACATTGTTTGATTGTCCTTATCGTTACATCTATAGGGAATTGTCCTAGGGGGTAGTGGTCCAAAGAGTAACTGTCAAGAGGAGGGAGGAATGGGTAGTTGACTATAAGGGAATGGGAGCTGACTGGAAGGGGAATATAAGTTGCCTAATAAGACAGTGAAACCTGTATATACATTGTAAGAACCACTCAAGGGAGACAAGAAAAGTGGCCTTTAAAGGTACTATGTCCCATTTGCAGGCCAAAAAAATGAAAAAGTTAAATTCCAACTGCATTTGAAAGATAATACTTATTTAGAACTTCCCTAAAAATGGTGGGGCTTGAAAATGTCTTCAAGTGGGAAAATAATGACTATTAGTTGTCAAATCGACTTTAGGGCTATAGAGCCCAAAAGTAATAGTCTTCATTTTCAGACAATTGTACCGAATGGTCATACGTTTTATGCTGCGCAAAGATTCAATCAGTTTAATCTTGGCCATCACAAGAAGTGGGTTAATGATGTAGACAAATGCTCATGTACCCTTTACAACTCTTTTCATGTATGTTATTACCAAAGAAGAAAAAAAGCCAGTCAGTCACTCAATAGTGTCTGACAGTGAAGTCTAGCAAGTAAACGGGTTTCCTTGCATAATTTGAATATGAGAACACTGCTAACGTTTAAATTTCACAGATCGGACATACATGACATATTCATAATTCCTGCAAAGTTCTACAGCATTTGAGGTTGGCTGCAAAAGGGACATGGTACCTTTAAAGTGACTTGGTAACATTTTTGAAGGTTGATGAAAAATATTGCTTAATTTTTGTATAAAATGTTACTTACTATATTCCTTCTACTGTACTAACCCTCTGACATGCAAAAAATCCTGAAAAAATTCTCAAACCATGAAGATATCTATGGTTTTCTTTGAAGGCGTTGATGTACGACACCCTCTAAACAGTGATTGTATGTAAAGTCACATTTTGCTTTGTGAGATTTCCATTCACCTAAAATGTAATAATATACCGGTAGTTGGGAGAATTAAGGAATCGATCAGATCATTTTTTTCCCAATTTGTACCATGAATAATGGTCCGTTTTCACTCAGATTTTCAGATTATCTTTAATTGTACATCTAGCATTGAAGTCACTACCTTAGCACCACTATCTCTCATCTGAACAATGTTACAAAGTCCCTTTAAAGGCAAGTAGTCATTATGTATGAGTTTATTTAGTACAGGTTTCAATGACAAACAATCTCCAAGGGAAACAGTAGACAGATGTTCTTTCTACATACATGTACATTGTAGGTGGTCACTAAAACAGGGGGGTGTTTCATAAAACTATTCGTAAAGTTACGCATGACTATACGAACGACTTCAATATGAAGTGCCAGATAGGATGCCCAAAGTTTTTCCTGATGTTTTAACAAAGTGTGACTATATTTCCAATAACCTCAATTAAATTATGGCAACAAATTTACTTTGCATTAAAAATGTTTGTTATTATAAGAATGTTAATCTACATCTGCACAGTTCAACTTTAGTTGACGCAGTTAAAAAAGATTGAGCATCCCATTTGTAAAGTCATGTGTAACTTTACGAACAGCTTTATGAAACACCCCACAGGTTTGACTGTAACAGTACTGGGGTTAGCTGTCCTGCAATCAAATAGAAAATGTGACTTACAAGGATGACAATGACAGCTATCACACACCACTGAACAAAGTAAGCTACATGTTGTCTTCTCAGGACGATATCAGCTGCTATGGGTAGTCTGAATAAAAAACAAATAGAGAAAAATTAATGTCAAGAGATTCACTCAATTCATACAAATCAACATGAAATCAAATTTATAACAAAGCTAAATTCCCTGATATTTCCCAGAATTTCCCCAGATTGTATTTCAAATTTCCAGGATTAATATGTTGACATACAGGATCTCCAGTTTGAAATATCTTCAAAACACCTTCAAAACAACTTCAAAACACCTTCAAAACACCTTCAATACACCTTCAATACATCTTTAATACATTTTCTCCTCATGAACACAAGACAAAATATAAAATACCAAGTACTTTCTTCATCGGCCAATGATATGCCACAATTTTTCTGATTTAGTGATTTGTTTTCTCAAATTTTCTTCTGAATGAAAAAAAGGGAACAAATTTTCCAGGTCTTCCCCAATTTCCAAATAGAAAATCTACGGGCATCTACATATTCACAGAGCTCTGTGTTTACACTAACATTATTGCATACAAAAATTTTAAAATCAAAGAAATTAAAATGTAATAAAAAATGCCACAATTTACCAAAGCCTATCTGAACAATGCTTCATTGAGACTTCTAAAGTCAGCTGTACTTACCCAATGGCTACTGCAAATGGCCAACTGATGAAAGAACTCATGGCTGTAGCAAGAATGGCTACCTGAAATAAGAATTAAATAATTCAAGTCAAATATTAAGAGAAACCATTGACCACATGAATAAATTGGATTGTTTTGTTTTCTCCACAACCCTTATAATGTAGACTTGATAATGGACAAGATATATTTTCTGCTAACGGCAATAGGGGCTTTTACTCTTATTATTGCCTAGCCCTAAACAGATGACACTAAGCTTGTACTGTACATCAAAGTTATACATACATGTACAGGAAAAGGAACACCATAGTTTTTTTAATTTTTTTATTAACCCCAGACATAATAGCTACTTTTTAATCCAGGCCATGGGATTGACACGTCATTATTTTAATCTTTTCATATAAATTAACATTCTAAATATATGGTTGGTTTGAATACTTACATTTAGATTATTAGTATACCATCCTCCCATTGATATCATAGTCATATACATGGAGAAACTGCTTGGCAAAAATGCTGAGACAAAAGAAGAAAAAAAAACACATCTTAGTTAATCTCCATAGATATCCATTTTCTTTTTCATTCTGTTTGACACACATTTAAAAGATACTTTGAATGATCTCTTAGACGATCTTCTAAAGAAACAAAATATATTTCAAATACTATTATAACATTTTAGGTCCTCATGGTTTCAATGATGTGACATACCCCAATTCTAGTGATATGACACGATATTCATTATGCAAATTTAAGAAATACATAATTATAGATTCAATCCCCAAAGAGTATATCAAAAGGAAGGTCTACAGACCAACATAAATGCAGTAAAGATTGTGCTTTCCTAAACAGAATGCTAATAAAAAGATTTAAAGGTAATACAAAGTTTTGGGAAATGTTGAAAATTGGGTGGATAGTGAATCTTTACAATTTTGATATATTTAGATGCCCCTGTGGATGTATTATAAGCACTAAAAAAAGTAGCCCCTAAAACACTTTTGTTTTCGAGAAAAATTGATTATAAAAATTTACCGGTGCTCCCGGTAAATTTTGATAAATTTCAAATAGCGCCTATGGCCGTACAATCGTAGCTGCGACCATGAAAATTTCAGAATAATGTAGTTGGGAAATATAATTTCCAAACGGGAATAGCTAATCGGTCGATTTCAGTCAAGAAACATTGTTTCATAGCTAAATTAATATCTTGACCTTGAGAGGGAGCTATACAACATAACGAGTTTATTATTTATAATTTCATAACTTTAGACTCGATTTCAACCGCGACAACGATCAATGTATATTGTAGGAAAGCATATGCTCCAATATGTTAATTTGAACCAAATTCATGACCCTATACCAAAACTTTATAATACCTTTAAGATTCCAATCAAGATTCTAATTAAGAGTCAAATTCTAAATTTGGCAATGCCTTGATAAATGTAAAAACACTTTATTTGTGTAGCTGCCTAATTGACATTCAGTGATATAATTCATTTCAGATGAATACTCTTTGATGAACGAAATATGTGAGGGGTACCCATTACTCACGGAAATGCATTTTCTAGGAGGAGTATTCAAAGCTGATATTTCTTATTACAGGAGACCAGTGTGAAATCTTAAACATACAGGGCAACACAACTCTTGGTTAAAGGTAAAGACCAGTTTTGGAAACGCCCCCCTCTCAAAAAATGAAATGGAAGCTCTCCTTTCCAATCATGTGAAAAGATATGTTTTGACTAATACGTGATGATACAAATTTTGCAGAGAAACAGCCTACTAATTGATATATTTGGACCGGACAGATATCGCGCATGTGTCGCGTAGTCCCATATACATCTTTCTGTGTACAGTGCTTGTAACTTTACCAAGACTGGGCCAATTTTCTTATCATTTTGATAATTCTAGAACCTTGCAGTACACACCAATACTTATATGCTAGATGATCAACCTTTTCTGATCGATAACACAACGTTTCTTTCACAATGCAATCGCATGACCATAACTGGTCTTTATCTTTAACAGTCCCCTTTCAACTGACAGCAAAATCTAAAATGATTTTCTTACCAGCGCTTGAGATGAACATTCCAGTGCTGAGGATCATGAAGGCCAACGTCAATCTTCCAACGCTGCCTCCAAAGTTTTTGCACACACCCCTTTCAAAGAAAACACAGAAAAGAAAGCGCTCAAGGAATAACAAAGTTGATGCTTGATCTCAATATATCCAGATTAGAGCCCAGTTTCATCAAAGTTAAGTTGTTATTAATAACAAGTTACAATTATAAGTGTTTTAAGCTACTGAAATTGCATTTGCTTGACTGAGCAAATTTGACATAGAATTCTAGCATTTATTATTGACAAGTTTCAAGAAACATAGCCCTTATGCTGTTGAAGACTCTCTACGCAATGTCACTTTCTCTTTCGGTGATCCTCTTGCAACATACTGCTTGTATAACAGCCAAGTAGACTGTTTAACTTGGGTGGGCGATTGTACATCATTTGCTCCAGTGATGGTTGCCCTCTGGTCAAATGATTTAACTTCAACCCAAGACCCATCAGTATAGTAACTGTACCCTAATCCTAAACTTCCCCTAAAATCATAACATTATATCTTTGATGAAATACAGCCTGTAGCAAATATCATTGAAGCATACGCCAGATCACCGGGTAAACCTCTGCATGCATGTTAGACCATACCTCCAACTCTGTCACTCGTAGAAAAGTTTTCTATTGTCTTCAAGGGAGATGTGAGATGGTCAAGTGTTACGTTCACTTGCATGATCAAATCTCTGTCGTCGCCTATCACAGGCGGACACCGATTCGAAACTAAGTCACATCTTTTAGAATGTGACCTAAAAGGTCAACTCCCAGACGTAAATAATCATATGTGATTGATACACATATATAAAAACCAAAGTACACATTGAAACACAAATATACAGAAGAAGAAGTACAAATATAAACTTTCCTCTTACCTGTAAAAATAGAATTCTGTGAGAGCACATATCATGCCAAGAAGACATCTGATGAAGTAGAAGACAAGGATCTGTGGGACAAACAAATAGTTATTATGAATTATATTTGGCTAACCAGAGTTAGGAGTACTGTTGAACTTGGTGCATTGATCATTTCAAGGCCCATGTAGAAATAATGAGAATTAAGCAGAAGCGTTTTTACATGATTTTTAAAGGAATCAGAGGTTTTACACTTTTTTACGTCTTCAGGAGGGCTATTCTATTAGGTAGGACACGCGAGAGCAAGGGATCTTATTTGATTTCCAAACTTATTTGGAATAAGACATTTCAGAAGCAATCCCTTTAAAGCCCCACTGCACTAGTTTAGCCAGGAGGGATTAGACCTCCCTGCATGGTCACTGACAGGTGGTTATCTCATCAAATAAGCTCTCAATTAACATAAGAAAAAGGGGATCATGGGGACCAATGGCCACCAATTAGGCATTGTATGTTATATAGAGGGCGCAAGTAGCTATAAGTAGTGCAGTGGGGCTTTAAAGCAGTTCAGCATTTTATTTCCCACCTTATTTGAGTCCAGGATCCATGAATAGAGCTTGCCCGGAAGCATGTGCAGGAAGACGTATGCATAGGATCGGATGGCATACACAGGTGAGTACTCCCACGTCTGGAAACCACGCCCGTAGATTAGAAAGTGAGTCTACATGTATACAGAGATACAGGATATAAATCACACAAATGTTTGTTTACTCTTAGTGATACTTTACAGAGCTAATATTTCAATATCAATTAATTTAAGCAGAACTGCTTCAATGAGATAGTCCAAAGTATTTTGTATTTATATGTTGCAATACATGGAATTAAGAAAATAATGTACATGTAAATTTATGTAAAAAACATAGAGGCTATTATTTTCGTTGAATTTGAAATATTAATTATGTTCCTTTTGAGGGGTGGGGGGGGGGGGCTGGTTTATATTTAGGATGCCCATATGCCTCAGATGGCAGTTAGTGTTAAGCCATGCCTTGTGTATGTCATATTATTATGAAGTTTACAATATCATGTCGAGGGTTCAATGATCCAAAGACGTAACTCCATATTTTGCCAAAATGAGTATTCGATATCAAAATGTTCAAAAAAATGTGGGCTTTCCAGGAAACACAAAGACTTAACTCCACCCAACACCCCATCAAAGTCAATGGCTAGTGAAACATAGACTCAACTCCTTAAGGCCCGAAAGCTCAGTGACACATAAACCACTTTTTCTCAAAATGGCCAAAATGGAGTTACGTCTTTGTGTCACTGACCCCTCGATATGGGACTAAGTGTTGAACTCACTGGCTCCCAGTAGTTGTAAGTCTCATCGCAGTCTGTGATGTTACTGAGGAGAGCAGCACAGAACCTAGCAGCCATGAGGAGCTTGAGGGACGCTCCAGATGATGGCGTCCAGCACTGCAGGTTTGGGGGCTGCTTCTTGGTGGGGGCGCTCTCCCCTCCTTGGACTGTATCAGGAGGTCTGGGAGATAAGGCAAGGAGAATATCATTTGCTCTGCTGGTCAATTACTACATATATATGTAGGCCTAACTTATCATTAGAGTACCCTGTCTGCTATTCAATTACTTATAGGCCCAAGTCCAATATTTTCTTAAACCTGAAAATATTTAGTGAATAGATTTTGCACGAGGTGAAAGATAAGAGACGCTCTATCCAACGAGGCGCAGCTGAGTTGAATAGAGCATCTCATTTTTCATCAAATGCAAAATATTGTTCCATTGCACAAATAAGGACCATTTACTATTTGTTTTATACAACACCGCAATTGTTAACCGGCTTATAACAATTTTTTTCTTCTAAAGAACAATTTTCCTAGGGCCTGATTATCCAAATCTCAGAGTTTTTTTTTATTTTTTATCAATGAAATTACTGATAGTGAGCACGCACTATTATTAAGCAGGCAGCAAACCATGCGCTTACCATGCGCCGCGTGTACCACGCTTTATGTTTATTGTGATGTCAGAGTGCAATTACATTTGATCCATTTGTACCATTGCATGGTGAAGTCACTTACCTCACAATATCGTTAGTTACGTCAGCGTGCAATGGTGCAAATTGATCAATTGGCACGGCTGGAGAATGATGCCGTTCAACAGTACGTTTAGCGCATGTCATGTGATCAAGAATTGACCAATGAGGTTGCAAGAATCTTAGTAGGCTTTGAGCCTTTGTATAAAACTAAATATTCAAATTCAAATTAGAATTATTTCTAGACGTCTACGGTCTAGATCTAGGTCTAGGTTTTATTCAATCTTGTCAAAAAGTCCAAAGACTAAAAATGTTAGATTAGTCTAGGTCTACATCATATATATAATTATATAAATTAGATTATCTTGAAAAAGAAGAAGAGAAGAAAGAAGAGTCCACTAGCAAATTCTGAAGCCAGTGGTGCAATATTTTTTATTCGGTGCGTGAAATAAGTTGGGGAAGGGTTAATTTCGGACACATTTTACTTTTGTTTACTGCCTCTTCACGAAGGGGCAGCGCCGGGCATGGGTGCCAATTAATTTATGGCTAGGTAGGTGATATCAATATCATAATTCAAATTATCAACTAGCCCTTAACTTAAGAGGTTACCCTCGCCAATTTAAGATTTAACTTCACTGAAGTCAGTCGACCGAGGCCGATAACCACGGCGCAGCGAGGCCCCGCCCCACGTGCGGACGGTTCCGTGAATGGTTCGGGGGAGTTACGGGGAGCGGTGGCCAGAGTTACCTGCCTATGGCTATGCCACAACACTTTTTACACGACACTCATTCAAATCTCATTCCAGACCTCTCTTTCGACACCTTTTTAAAAGTAAAGCTATGTTACCTTGATCTGTCCTCCTTTCTGGGGGTATTTCTGATCCTCGTTGACTTCATCGTTTCGAAAATGCCAGAAAATGTGTGTTATTAGACTTCAAATCGAAAGTCTTTCGAGTTGAGACTTGACCCGCAGCAAATTGTCTAGAAAATTATAATGTTTTTCACGCAGAGGGCTCACTAGCAGGATAATTAGGATTATTTTCAATTTTCTTTTTTTATAACATTGGAAATGAATTTCAAAATTGGAGTGTAACCAGTAGTGGTGGATCCAGGGGGGGGGGTGCCCATACTACCCGTTTAGCACTTTTTCAGGAGGATTACCAACGGGGTTAAAAGTTCATTCCTGACATGGCAACACTTGGGTGAAATTCTTTTTCTTTGGGGGGGGGTGAGAATTAATTGACATTAAGTGCTTTAATCCTCTTTCTCTTACATCAACCACAATAATAATTATGATTTTTAATATCGGGCTTTCCCGCCAAACTATTTTAAATTAATTGTAATATGTAGATCAACTTTTTTCTTCATATACTGACTTTATTTTATTCATAGGGTATATTGGATTCTCTTTGCTTGATCTCTTTCCGCCTCTCTCTCTCTCTCTGACTATCTCTCTAGACAGTGTATCAGTGTCTTGTTTTCGTAGAACTCTAATATCACAAATGTTAATAGAATAGATGATTTTAACTTTGAACCAAGGTTCTTGCCTTTGTTTAGTTTCTTATGTGAACATTACGTTATATAATTTGTTATCTTTCACAGGCGCGGATCCAGGATTTCTTAGGGGAGGGGGCCCAACTTTTTTTTTTTTTTTGCTCCCGAAAATTTGAAAATCACGCCGGCCGAAAAGTCGCTCAGTGGGGGTTTACTTGTTCATGTATTTACCAAAATCATATGCTATAAACCGAAAACGACAAATTTTTAGCTGAATCTTTTCTTTTTCTTTCTTCCTTTTTTTTGCTTCGCTTACATAATAAGACCTTTCAAAATTCAATCACTTTCAATTTTGCTCATTTTATCGGTGTATTTAAAAGTTTTATAACTGAACAAATTGTAACTGCATCGCAAAATAGCATAATATTAACAATGAGCATGGTGAACGTCATATGTAGAAGCCTTGGCTGTCCATGATCATGATTTTTAGGCTGTTATTTTCCCTTGATGCGATAGAATACCTAGTTTTATCTGATACTCTTTCCCCTACATACCCGCACACTGTCATGATGCATTCTCCAAACATGATAAATAAACGTTTCTGCTGAGAAAAAGAAGAGACCATTTACATATTGAGGATAAACAATTTTTATTCAAAAATAGTTATTTTGCTTTATTTTATTTCAGATAATTTCAATCATAATATTTGCCCTAAATACATTTCACACGGATCATTGTTGTTTTGCAAACATAGTATTAATATATAAACACTCAGACATATTTTACGAGAACAAAAATACAAAAACAAACATTGGCACATTAAATGGGATATAGAAAATGTACAAGATTCATTTCAGTTATTGGTATTGCAACTTTTCTTTGATTAAGTTAAGTACTTTTAGCTGTCTTTATTTAAATGAAAAAGGGAACATATATCATCAAGGCACTCTTTAGGTATAATGAGGTGCTCTGTTATAGATAGACTACCCATTGATTTTGTCAGAATTTTCTTTCTTTCTTTCTTTCTTTTTATTTATTTCTCCGCTCTTTTTTGTGCCGATGATTACTCAAATTCAGTAATGTCGATTTCTTTCAATTTTGCCACAATCATAGGTCCTTGTCATAAGACTATCCGAAACATTTTCAAGTTCATCAGATTATCGTGACATCATCGAGGCACCGTTTTGCGAAATTTTCTAAAAAATCAACTCATGATCATATCTTCATTGCGGAGAGTCATTTCTCATTCATATTTATCATGAATAAGCTCAATATCCGTCCAGTCAATTTCAGGTCAATAAACCTGCGCATACTCTTACGTCTACCCGTCAGACATCCCCCATCTCATTTCTTCATTATTTAAAGCCGTATTATGACCTCATGACCTTAGTGATGACTTTGTGACCTCCTGTCCTTTGACCTTTTCATGCAGAGCTCTCATTCAGGTCACCGTCGATGTCAAAGTCATATGGGTTGGAGGGGTTCCTCTCGTAGTACCCGGCCCTGGCCACTGCAAGGAGCTTGGCAGCCTCAGACTTTCCTGTCTCCACCACCATGGATCCAAATAGGCTATTTTCATCCTTGAGGAGAACATAGGGTTCATCAAACTCTATGATACAACGCTGGTCCAGCACCTAAAATCAAAAAAGACAAATAAAGCAGTGTACATGACAGAGTTTTTAATAGAGCATAACTTGCCTCTAGCTGTCTCCAATCATGTGGGGCCACTTCTACGAAAGATGTTTCTGAACGACAGTGTGGCCAAGCACAGTACCGCTGTGGTCAAACTAGGACAAGGTCGCCGCTTGTTCGAACTTCAGGCAGAAATGCAGAGAGTGGGATCACAGATGTGATAAAGAGTAATCCCTACAGTCTTGCTACAGATGGGAGCACTCACATTGAAGACTACAAACTGTACCCTCTGGTTGTGAAATATTTTGCTGAATCTCTCGGGCGTGCCTGTACCACAATGATGGCTATGGTTGAGATTAAACAGTCTACTGCAGCCAAGATTTTTGAAGGACTGGATCTGGAACTATCCAAAAGAGGTATCAGCTGAAGCAACTGTTTGTCATTTGGTGCTGACAATGCAAATGTCATGCAAGGTATAAAGTCTGGGTTAGCATATCATCTGAAACAAACACATGAAGATATTTACATGGTTGGCTGTGCATGCCATTTGATGAACATATCAGCTGAAAAGGCTGCAAAATCACTGCCAGTGAACATTGAAGAGCTGCTAGTGGATGTTTACTTCTACATGTACCTTGAGAAAAGCAGCAAGAGGAAGTCAATATTGAAAGAATTTTAATATCTTCATGAAGTAGAGTTACAGAAAATCATAAAGCATGTGAGCACACGGTGGCGTAAGCTTGTGCATCAATCGACTTCTTCAACGGTGGCCTGCATTGTTGGCATTCTTCACGAAGGAAGTACAGTGAAACCTGTCTATAAAAGACCACCAAAGGGAGACAAGAAAAGTGATATTTCTATACAGGTGGCCACTAAAGCAGGTTTGAATGTATCTGGAACTGCACAGACACAAATCCTGAGAAAGAGACAAGAGCTGGTCCATCTTGTTCACCATCAGCACCTGCCAAAAAAACCAGCTAAATCAACTCAACCTATCATATCAGGAAAAAAGAACAATGCAGGAGTTATGTCTCTATCTGTCAGATGCATCCACAGTGAAATCTATCTATAAAGACCACCAAACAGAGACAAGAAAAGTGGTCTTTATATGCAGGTGGTCTTTATGTACAGGTTCCTTTAGAACTGTTTCAATGAGAAACCATTTTCAGAGGAAACAAAACAATGTGGTCTCTGTAGACAGGTGGTCTTTCTATACAGGTGGTCACTAAAGCAGGTTTGACTGTGTACATCAACCACAGTCAGATCCTCTAGCACATCCAAGAAGGAAGACCTATAAAGAAAGGAGTACATCTACACTTATTAGTTCTAAGAAGGTTATAACACTGCATTCTGTGCAATTTTGAGATTCAACAATGTGTGCACATTTTCCACTCCCTGGGGAGCATTCCAGCCAGTCGCCATTTTACAAGCGCACACTTGCTATGCGTATGAATGTATCTACATGTAGTATATTTATCCTGTTATATGTCATGTATTTGATGTTCACATGTATAATGCTGTATTTTAATCATCATGATGTATTTTACCTAGTAAATGACCTGCAATTCAGCTTCGGCTGCAAGAACGTCATGTTGAATAAACCCTTATTGAATTGAATTGAGAAAAAAAGGGAGCACTGGTACCACCAAGGGCAGTGTTTCAGTCAAGAAAAGTAATCCAAACCTCTACATTATCAAAGGGAAAGACATCCAGAGTTGATTCCAACAAGGAAGCATCTTCATCTAAATCTGTGCAAGGTACAAAGGGAAAACAGACAGACAGACGGACATCCAGAGTTGATTCCAACAAGGAAGCATCTTCATCTAAATCTGTGCAAGGTACAAAGGGAAAACAGACAGACAGACAGACAGACATCCAGAGGTGATTCCAACAAGGAAGGATCTTCATCTAAATCTGTGCAAGGCACAAAGGGAAAACAGACAGACAGACAGACATCCAGAGTTGATTCCAACAAGGAAGGATCTTCATCTAAATCTGTGCAAGGTACAAAGGGAAAACAGACAGACAGACATCCAGAGTTGATTCCAACAAGGAAGGATCTTCATCTAAATCTGTGCAAGGTACAAAGGGAAAACAGACAAACAGACAGACATCCAGAGTTGATTCCAACAAGGAAGCATCTTCATCTAAATCTGTGCAAGGTACAAAGGGAAAACAGACAAACAGACAGACATCCAGAGTTGATTCCAACAAGGAAGCATCTTCATCTAAATCTGTGCAAGGTACAAAGGGAAAACAGACAAACAGACAGACATCCAGAGTTGATTCCAACAAGGAAGGATCTTCATCTAAATCTGTGCAAGGTACAAAGGGAAAACAGACAGACAGACAGACATCCAGAGGTGATTCCAACAAGGAAGGATCTTCATCTAAATCTGTGCAAGGTACAAAGGGAAAACAGACAGACAGACATCCAGAGTTGATTCAAACAAGGAAGAATCTTCATCTAAATCTGTGCAAGGTACAAAGGGAAAACAGACAAACAGACAGACATCCAGAGTTGATTCCAACAAGGAAGGATCTTCATCTAAATCTGTGCAAGGTACAAAGGGAAAACAGACAAACAGACAGACATCCAGAGTTGATTCCAACAAGGAAGAATCTTCATCTAAATCTGTGCAAGGTACAAAGGGAAAACAGACAGACAGACATCCAGAGTTGATTCCAACAAGGAAGGATCTTCATCTAAATCTGTGCAAGGTACAAAGGGAAAACAGACAGACAGACATCCAGAGTTGATTCCAACAAGGAAGGATCTTCATCTAAATCTGTGCAAGGTACAAAGGGAAAACAGACAGACAGACAGACATCCAGAGTTGATTCCAACAAGGAAGGATCTAAATCTAAATCGGTGCAAGGTACAAAGGGAAAACAGACAGACAGACAGACATCCAGAGTTGATTCCAACAAGGAAGGATCTTCATCTAAATCTGTGCAAGGTACAAAGGGAAAACAGACAGACAGACAGACATCCAGAGGTGATTCCAACAAGGAAGGATCTTCATCTAAATCTGTGCAAGGTACAAAGGGAAAACAGACAGACAGACATCCAGAGGTGATTCCAACAAGGAAGGATCTTCATCTAAATCTGTGCAAGGTACAAAGGGAAAACAGACAGACAGACATCCAGAGGTGATTCCAACAAGGAAGGATCTTCATCTAAATCTGTGCAAGGTACAAAGGGAAAACAGACAGACAGACAGACATCCAGAGGTGATTCCAACAAGGAAGGATCTTCATCTAAATCTGTGCAAGGTACAAAGGGAAAACAGACAGACAGACAGACATCCAGAGTTGATTCCAACAAGGAAGGATCTTCATCTAAATCTGTGCAAGGTACAAAGGGAAAACAGACAGACAGACAGACATCCAGAGTTGATTCCAACAAGGAAGGATCTTCATCTAAATCTGTGTAAGGTACAAAGGGAAAACAGACAGACAGACAGACATCCAGAGTTGATTCCAACAAGGAAGGATCTTCATCTAAATCTGTGCAAGGTACAAAGAGAAAACAGACAGACAGACATCCAGAGTTGATTCCAACAAGGAAGCATCTTCATCTAAATCTGTGCAAGGTACAAAGGGAAAACAGACAGACAGACATCCAGAGTTGATTCCAACAAGGAAGGATCTTCATCTAAATCTGTGCAAGGTACAAAGGGAAAACAGACAGACAGACATCCAGAGTTGATTCCAACAAGGAAGGATCTTCATCTAAATCTGTGCAAGGTACAAAGAGAAAACAGACAGACAGACAGACATCCAGAGTTGATTCCAACAAGGAAGCATCTTCATCTAAATCTGTGCAAGGTACAAAGGGAAAACAGACAGACAGAACATCCAGAGTTGATTCCAACAAGGAAGGATCTTCATCTAAATCTGTGCAAGGTACAAAGGGAAAACAGACAGACAGACAGACATCCAGAGTTGATTCCAACAAGGAAGGATCTTCATCTAAATCTGTGCAAGGTACAAAGGGAAAACAGACAAACAGACAGACATCCAGAGTTGATTCCAACAAGGAAGGATCTTCATCTAAATCTGTGCAAGGTACAAAGAAAACAGACAGACAGACATCCAGAGTTGATTCCAACAAGGAAGAATCTTCATCTAAATCTGTGCAAGGTACAAAGGGAAAACAAACAGACAGACAGACATCCAGAGTTGATTCCAACAAGGAAGGATCTTCATCTAAATCTGTGCAAGGTACAAAGGGAAAACAGACAGACAGACAGACATCCAGAGTTGATTCCAACAAGGAAGGATCTTCATCTAAATCTGTGCAAGGTACAAAGGGAAAACAGACAGACAGACAGACATCCAGAGTTGATTCCAACAAGGAAGGATCTTCATCTAAATCTGTGCAAGGTACAAAGGGAAAACAGACAGACAGACAGACATCCAGAGTTGATTCCAACAAGGAAGGATCTTCATCTAAATCTGTGCAAGGCACAAAGGGAAAACAAACAGACAGACAGACATCCAGAGTTGATTCCAACAAGGAAGGATCTTCATCTAAATCTGTGCAAGGTACAAAGGGAAAACAGACAGACAGACAGACATCCAGAGTTGATTCCAACAAGGAAGGATCTTCATCTAAATCTGTGCAAGGTACAAAGGGAAAACAGACAGACAGACATCCAGAGTTGATTCCAACAAGGAAGCATCTTCATCTAAATCTGTGCAAGGTACAAAGGGAAAACAGACAGACATCCAGAGTTGATTCCAACAAGGAAGGATCTAAATCTAAATCTGTGCAAGGTACAAAGGGAAAACAGACAGACAGACAGACATCCAGAGTTGATTCCAACAAGGAAGGATCTTCATCTAAATCTGTGCAAGGTACAAAGGGAAAACAGACAGACAGACATCCAGAGTTGATTCCAACAAGGAAGGATCTTCATCTAAATCTGTGCAAGGTACAAAGGGAAAACAGACAGACAGACAGACATCCAGAGGTGATTCCAACAAGGAAGGATCTTCATCTAAATCTGTGCAAGGTACAAAGGGAAAACAGACAGACAGACAGACATCCAGAGTTGATTCCAACAAGGAAGGATCTTCATCTAAATCTGTGCAAGGTACAAAGGGAAAACAGACAGACAGACAGACATCCAGAGTTGATTCCAACAAGGAAGGATCTTCATCTAAATCTGTGCAAGGCACAAAGGGAAAACAAACAGACAGACAGACATCCAGAGTTGATTCCAACAAGGAAGGATCTTCATCTAAATCTGTGCAAGGTACAAAGGGAAAACAGACAGACAGACAGACATCCAGAGTTGATTCCAACAAGGAAGGATCTTCATCTAAATCTGTGCAAGGTACAAAGGGAAAACAGACAGACAGACATCCAGAGTTGATTCCAACAAGGAAGCATCTTCATCTAAATCTGTGCAAGGTACAAAGGAAAAACAGACAGACAGACATCCAGAGTTGATTCCAACAAGGAAGGATCTTCATCTAAATCTGTGCAAGGAACAAAGGGAAAACAGACAGACAGACATCCAGAGTTGATTCCAACAAGGAAGGATCTTCATCTAAATCTGTGCAAGGTACAAAGGGAAAACAGACAGACAGACATCCAGAGTTGATTCCAACAAGGAAGGATCTTCATCTAAATCTGTGCAAGGTACAAAGGAAAAACAGACAGACAGACAGACATCCAGAGTTGATTCAAACAAGGAAGGATCTTCATCTAAATCTGTGCAAGGTACAAAGGGAAAACAGACAGACAGACATCCAGAGTTGATTCCAACAAGGAAGGATCTTCATCTAAATCTGTGCAAGGTACAAAGGGAAAACAGACAGACAGACAGACATCCAGAGTTGATTCCAACAAGGAAGGATCTAAATCTAAATCGGTGCAAGGTACAAAGGGAAAACAGACAGACAGACAGACATCCAGAGTTGATTCCAACAAGGAAGGATCTTCATCTAAATCTGTGCAAGGTACAAAGGGAAAACAGACAGACAGACATCCAGAGTTGATTCCAACAAGGAAGGATCTTCATCTAAATCTGTGCAAGGTACAAAGGGAAAACAGACAGACAGACAGACATCCAGAGTTGATTCCAACAAGGAAGCATCTTCATCTAAATCTGTGCAAGGTACAAAGGGAAAACAGACAAACAGACAGACATCCAGAGTTGATTCCAACAAGGAAGGATCTTCATCTAAATCTGTGCAAGGTACAAAGAGAAAACAGACAGATCGATGCAACTGGAGAAGGAAAAGCAAGGAAAATTGAAGAGAAGAAAATTGACTCTAAGCCAATGACGAGACCTCAACAAATTCTGGAAGCACTCAGTTCAGATAGACAAATAAGTTCATGTAATTTCAAATCTTTCTTATATTCATAACATTTTGTTGAATTATTTTGGGGGAGATATCTCGAAAAACTCATTTATTTGGGTTTTTATAACTCCCCTTTTTCCATTATTGTTTATTATTTTAATGTACGTATGTATATTCTAGCGAAAGATTTTGCATGTTATTTACAGTACCTTTTTCAAATGTATGTGTTTCTGTAATGTGATTTATATGGAAATGAATACCGTAAATCTCTGTGTATAAGGCGCACCCCTATTTTTAAGACTTTAAAAAAAAAATCAGGAAATTCTTTTTGCTTTTATTTGTGTTTTTTTGCTTTTTGTTAAAACCAGATCAGATCCCGTCTTATTTCAGAGTTCGGAAATACTTTCATTTTATTACGAGGCACAGTTGAAGTGCTTGTGAACTAAGTTAGACCTTTGCACAACAACAACAAAATCCAGCAGTCAAATCTGCCTCCGTGTAAGTGAGCTGCATGATACAGGTGAGTGAGCTGAAGACACTGGAGAGCTTCGGCCGGCAAAGTGCTTTGTGAAGGACATAATTTATCGAGACTGAAAAAAAGAAGAAAAAAAAAATCTCTTCCCTTCAAATTAGGAACGTAGTTTTACTTCAAATAGTAGATTCTATTCTTTATTTTCATTATGAAATTCATGTTGAGACACAGAGATTTTTGAAAACCACTAAAAAGTTGCATTTTGAGGACTCAACATATTCTGTACCTGCATGTGTATACGACGCACCCCGACTTTTGATTTTTCCCCAACAGTAAAAAAAGTGCGCCTTATACACAGTGATTTACGGTAAACTTAATTGACAGTACAAAGCTTTACTGTCTGTTTTTATCTGCATCCATACCAGTTATTGAGAAGGCAAACATCTATCTATTTGATTAGACAGCCCAAAGATTTGTGAAATCAGACTTATGAAATCAGTGTTACTGATTTTCCATAGTAATGCTGATTGCGAAAGGGTGTTCAGTTTTGTGACCAAGGCAGAGACAAAACTCAGAGCCAGTTTGAGTACTGAAACACTAGGAGACATTCTTATACAGTTACTACATGCCCTCCAGAGGTACAGAGTGCTATGAGCAGAAATATTCTAATTCATTGCTCCAGCAGTGTAAGAGGGCAACCTACAGAGATCTTCAGGAGCAAAAGAAGATTGCAGAGGAGGAGGTAGCTGGTACCTCCAGTTAAAAATAAGATTTGTATGGATTTCAGAGTATTGTTTCCTTTTGTTCAGATAACAAGTTAAGTTTTCAAGTTCTGTTTTACTTTGGACCATGTATGGAAGCCCTGATGAAAAAATGCTGGAGTGTTTTCGTTGCATGTCTGACTCTTTTCATTGTTTTAAAATCTAATTTGAAAATGTGCCCAACATCAAGATGTGTGTTGGGTAGCTGCATGATGCATATTATTATTTCTTGATAAGCCAGACATGGCGCGATGTAACACAAATTTTGCTGAGCCATGCAAAATAATATGAATTTTGAAATTCAAATGTTGGGAGGTCTGCACGGCCAAATTGACTTTAGACTTTAAACTTACTTATTTTGTGCCAAAGAGGTAATGTTTTTTTTTTTTTTTTTTTTTTTTTTTTGGGGGGGGGGGGGGGGTCAGTCTGTTATTGGTCTGGTGTTGGTCTTGAGTAGAATACAATACTTACCAAGACTCGGTCACTGTCCATGATGGTAGTGAGTCTATGGGCAATGGTCAGCACTGTACACTGCCTGAACTTCTTTCTAATGGTTAGTTGAACCAACTGGTCAGTCCTGTAAAGAGAACACATTCGAGACATATAATTCTGTGTTACCAAGGGGAATTTGAAACTATATTATTCAGGTATTCAAACGATAACAGCTGTGATATAAAGATCAGCCCAAAATCTATTGTGTATTTTACAACCCGCAGATCATACAAAATTCAATCACCGCCCAAAGACCTCAAGAGATACCCCCTGTGAGGAAATTTTTCCAAACAAATTGTTCTGCTGAACCTAAAATGCTTGCCACACTCCACCCAGGTGTAGTAAATGGGTACCCGGTAGGAAGAAATTTCTTGAATGCTTGATTGCTTTCTCATGGTAGCAGGGCTAAAGCCGGAGTAATAATAAGATTGCAGGCCCCTCAGGGAGAACAATTTTTGTACTGATGAGGCTTACTGGCAAAGAAGACATATTATTGTTATTATCATTATTACATGTGCACAAAAAGACATATTGTCTTTGCATTGTATATTCACCTTGGGTCTACATTAGCCGTGGCCTCGTCTACAATGAGGATCTTATTCCGATGCAATACCGCCCTCGCTAGGCAGACCAGCTGTCTCTGTCCGACGCTGAAGTTTGTCCCTCCCTCGGACATGGCCATCTCCAGTTTCTCTGGGTTTTCTTCCACGACAGGCTTGAGCTGGACCTGGACAATTCATCACAAGGGTTCAAAAATGATTAATTGAGATACATGTACAAGAAAATTAAATAATCAGGAAATTGGATGGAAAACCAACAGGAAGGTTTGCATGATGAAAAAACAACTACCCTCAAGGATGAGTACTCCTAAACATGTAGCCCCTTATGACATCTAGCCTAACATAGTGTGATCTTCTCATAACTCTATGAGGGGAAAGTTGGTCACAGTGAGTAGGAAGGGGGGGGGGGGTTGTCACAAATGACCAACAAGTTAACTATTCGTTCTGTTTGTATACCATCAAACCTATCTCAGTGGCCATTGGAACTCTCTATGATAGTCATGTACATGTATGTTGTCCCCCTCAGGAAAGAAATGTGTGTTGAGAACATGTCTAGAAAGGCCTGCTGTCTATAGTAGTCATGTATTTTGTCTCCCGAGAGAGAGAAAGAGAGAGAGAGAGAGAGAGAAATGTGTGTTGTAGAACCTGCCGGCCTAGAATGGCCATCTGTCTACAGTGACCACTTTCTCTGTTTCCCTTGGCGCATCTCAATAGACAAGTTTGACTGTACTTGTAATTTGAAATTGGCTCTCATACCAGGTCTCACAAAGCTTATGTAGTTTTATTGTGCAAATGCTACTTTTTTATATCTACAATTGTAATGTGTTTCCTTGTATTTCATCCAACAATAAATAAAGAAATAATAAAGTATTGAAAGCTTTTGATCCTACCTCTTCCAATGCATTCCACATATTCTCATCCGTGTGATGGTTGAATGGGTCTAGGTTCTTCCTGAGGGTTCCACTAAATAACACAGGATCCTAAGAAACAACAAAAGGACATGGTTTCCGTGGCAATGACCTTGAAAGTTTCTTCAAATACATGTAGTGATTCCCAGTATACTGCTACGTGTACATGTGTATATCAAAGTAATGTAGACATAATAATTCTAAGTAGCTCTGAATGAAATGATGATTTTTCTCTTTCAAAAGCAAGAGTAAATAAACATGTATAATAAAAGTAAGAAAGAAAATGCCATCCTGTACAAGAAAATACCAACATTTGCATTTGGCTACATGTACTTGATGCTCTTACTTTGGAACTAGCACCAAGGGTGCTATGCATTATCAACAACTCAGGTTTTTTTTTTTAATTATGTTATTATTATCAAGTATTTGGCACCACCTGTGCCTGGGAGGGGAAAAGCAAACTGAATCACCGTGACCCTCGAGGCTCTCCTCTCGGTATAACTGACTGGGATGTGCAGGTGACCCATTAATTACACCGGGGTTTCCTCTACTCTTACACAAATAGTGCAGTGGGTTCTTAAAGTGCACAGGTGGTGACACTCCTCTACGCGAGGCCTCGTTTTAACATCCTAACTGAGGGACAGAGTGTTTTCCACTGTAACCCAGTCTGCATCTTTGAAACATGGAAGGGGCATGGTCACACACAATCTGCCTGGGCTGGATTTAAACCCACGATTCTTGTGTCAACAAGTAGAAGCTTTACCGACTGAGCCAACATATTAATGAATCATAATTTCAACTATGTATTGATCTTTCCTTCTTTAAAGATAAAGTTGAGTTCTGGTCATGCGATTGCATTGTGAAAGAAAGGGTGTGGAATCGATCAGAAAAGGTTGATCATCTAGCTTATAAGTATGTGTGTACTGCAAGGTTCTGGAATCATCAAAATGATAAGAAATTTGGCCCAGTCTTGGTAAAGTTACAATCACTGTACATAGAAATATGTCTTTAGGACTACACGAACATGTGGCATACGTCCCGATTTTTATGCTGTTACATGCCATATTTAGAATATTAAGGCATTTGAAGAGCCATTTTTCAGGGAACATTATTTATCTGATGTTCTTCCACACTTGCATAATACCAATTTTAAGGCTCATAAATTATTGTCACCTCTTCCCAGAACTCAACCTTCTCTTTAAACCCAGAATCTCTGAAAAGATTGTCTCACCTGGGGTATAAATGATATGCGTTTCCTCAAGGCATGGAGACCGATCTCTGTGATGGTGACACCGTCGATCTTCAGGATTCCCTTGGGCTCCGTCAACCTCATGAGGGCAGCCATCAGAGAACTTTTACCTGCTCCCGTCCTACCGACGATACCAACCTATTGCCAAATATACACCAAAATAACGGTCGGAAAAGCATAACACTGGACATAAATGTACGCCAAGAATTATAGTCATTGGTGTTACGTTGTTAGTTGATTTATATACCAACATAACCAAAAATAATAGTTATAGTGGTTATAGAGAGAACTTTTACCTGCTCCTGTCCTGTCGACAATTCCAACCTAACAGTAAATATAACAAAGAATCATAGGTGTAAGATTGAAATTAATCGAACACCGCATATACACCAAGAAAAATTGTCATTAGGCGTTTGATGTGCACTACCGTAACACCATCTTGAACCCAGAATCATTGTCATCATTATCTAGATAATACATGTCGAACTCCAAAAGTAAAGCAAGGATAATAAACATTCGTGGTAAGATTAGAACCTACATCTTTCAAAGAGTTCTTACAATATACATGTACATGTAACTCACTTAAATTGGGAGTGTGAATTTAGTCCTAAGCAGTCCTAAATGACTTGCTAAACCACCCTTGGCAGTAACAAAACACAAAACAACCCCCACCCCCCAAAAAACATAAAACAAACGAACAAAGAAACAAACAAAAAAGGCTGCTGCAAAAGGACAAAGGGTTTATTGCTTCACGTTTCTGTATCACACAGACAAGTGAGTTCACTCAAGGGCTTTGTTATTACTTGCCATTTATTTACCGTATTTTCCGGCGAAAAGGCCGCACCGCCGTATAGGACGCACCCCCAACTTTGACATTTCGTAGAGGAAAAAAAAAAAAAAAAAAAAAAAAAAAAAGAGAGAGAGAGAAAAAAAAAACGGACCAAACAAAATGATCGTAATTTTCTTGTAGAACACTCTTTTTTTTTACAAACTATACCAAATTCATCAATATTCTTATAAATCAACAAGAAGTTAACCTAAAAAATGATCATAATTTAGCAGATCTTCATCGACTTTTAAGCTAGTTACTGTATCGTACGCAGATTTGGTATCCTACAATACCCCTTCCTCGATGTGCGGTGTAATCCGAAAGAGCATTTTTCGACCTGCGCAGTTGCGTTGCGCGGCAGCTAGCTCCCTAAGACGGCCTGTCCCTTTGTTTACTTTTTGGCGATGCAATGGTACGGACTTAGATCTAGATCTATCGGCAGATTTTATTAAAAAAATAATTTTTTTTCATCTTCATGTCAACTATGCAACATAAAATTGTCGGTAAGTTGTGTGGAGTTATTCTAGAATTGTCCTATACCGTTGTCTAGTCATGCTACCGTTCCTATAGTCCCATACGTGCAAATGGACGTGATGTTTTGACCGCTGAATTTTGTTGTTGTTGCGTATACGCCGCACCCCGACTTTTTGATTTTTTCTCACCCGAAAATACTGCGGCCTTTACGCCGGAAAATACGGTACTTGACAAAAATAGTTTTAATTTTGCTGCTGTGGCTTATCCAGGTGGTTTACAACATCAGATGTGAATGAGGCCTTTCTAAGGTTTTTCGATTTACTGACCTTCTCCTCTGCTCGTATACAGCATCTGAGGTTCTTGAGGACTAGAGGTCCATCGTCGCTGTAGGAGACAGAGACGTCTTCAAACGTGATGATGCCATGCTTTGGCCAATCAGTATCAGGTTCTTTCTCCTTCTCCAGAGGAGCTTCTGGCTTCAGCTGCGAGTATTCTATGACCCTCTCTGTTGAGGTCATCTAGGAGAGAGAGAGAGAGAGAGAGAGAATGATTTATTCTATAAATATCATGGCATTCACAGTCAGTCCGCAGCGTCCGCAAATTCGCACGTATTTACACAAGTCGTATGCAAGCTATTTACGGTAAAAACGGACATTAAGCAGAAAACATTGGTACATGAAAATTACGATTGCATCAATGTTTCTCTATGGATTTGTTTCATTTATGTACCAATATAAAGAAGATAGACCAAATAATCCATCTTTACAAAACATCAAGATATTTTTATCAAGATATTTTAACATGCTCTAAAAAGAGCATTTAAAACAGTCTAAAAAACATAGCAACTTAACGATATGCAGCATTAAAAAAATATATGAAAACGCTACTGCATCAAAAAATTATTAGGTTCATTGTGATGATAAATATACAAACTTTCAAATCATCACTGTTTCCTTTGTTTTACTTCGTTATACCAGTCAGGAACACGGTAAATACAACACCATGTTCATTCCAACATATTCAACAGCGGTGACACGGACGATATGCGGGGTCATCAGAGTATGACGTCATGTGCCACCGGGGGATACTACGTTATATCTATGTTTGCGTCGATTATCGATGTTCTGTGTCCGTGCGCTGTACACGAACACGCCACGGGGATAGACGGTGATTAGGGATATTCACGTATTACACTCTGGTGCGTAACCCCCGGACGTAGAGGCTTTGTATTGCCCCATATACTCATTATTGTGTATCATACTCATGCGCTACTTAATAATAGAAGTCTACAGAGCTGCAGAGTACAAGTTGGATGCGGATACGTACTCAAGTACAATCAAGTACAATATAGAATACCACCTCTAGAATGAATAGGGGACAGTGGGGAGGGTTTAAGTGTCTTTATGTGCTATTTTTTGCCAGGCTTTGATATCATTTTAACAAAGAAGACACATTTTCCAGTTTCTCAAATGTATATTTATGAAAAAACAAACTTTCAGGGGGGGGGGAGCGATTGGCATTGGTATTGTGATTGAAAAATTAAAATATGATTGTTCCCATCCCTGCTTATAAATTTTATGGCTGTATTGCAGGCGGTTGGTTGTAAAAGTTCTGAAATGTGTTTTTATTTAAATTAATTTAACATTAATATATTTTGGTAATCCCCAGGCATTCTTTGATAT
Source organism: Strongylocentrotus droebachiensis (assembly GCA_035222895.1). Classification (NCBI taxonomy): domain Eukaryota; kingdom Metazoa; phylum Echinodermata; class Echinoidea; order Camarodonta; family Strongylocentrotidae; genus Strongylocentrotus; species Strongylocentrotus droebachiensis. Next base: position 47,445 of record JAVYIG010005072.1, on the reverse strand, counting down.
TAATATTTTATTTGATGTTTCTTTTGTCAATTTATGTAACTCCAGTTCATGTGTATTTTTAGAAATAAAATAATTACAAAATTCTTTCCCTTATTCTCTTTTCAGTTTGTTTTTGTTTTATAGTGACCCGCAAAATATATATCTGATCATTTATTTTTTGTGTGTTTTTGTTTATATGGTAATGACCATCGAAAAGAAATTTTAATGTGTGGTAGATTGAAAGGGCGCAAATGAAATTAATAATATTCTAATGTTCACCTTCAACATCATTATCACAATCATCAAAGTCATCTTAGCCATCACAATCATTATCATCATCACCACTATTAACATCACCATCATAATCACTGTCATCATGATCATCGCCATCACCATTGCCATCATCATAATCACCATCAGCATTATCACCATAGCCATCATGATCATCCCCATCACCACCATCATAATCCGTGACCGTCAGCATTATCACCATAGCCATCACGATCATTGCCACCATCATAATCACCGTTAGCATTATCACCATAGCCATCATGATCATCGCCATCACCATTGCCATCATCATAATCACCAAAGCCATCATGATCATCACCATCAGTATTATCACCATAGCCATCACAATCATCATAATCATCATCTTAATCAACGTCAGCATTATTACCATAGCCATCACCATCATCATCATAATCACCGTCAGCATTATCACCATTGCCATCATCATAATCACCGTCAGCATTATCACCATAGCCATCACCATCATCACCATAGCAATCATGATCATTATCACCATAGCCGGTTAAACAAAAATATATTATTAAGACTACTACTAATGATAAATAATTATAAATGAAATTGGACTAGGAATAACATTTCCATTTCATAATATTCATATTTTATTTATAAACTGACTTTGACATGTATGTTGAGAACTTGAGACCAGTGAAAAAAATACACGGGGCTCAGGACGAAATAGCCCCTGAAATGCCCAAAAGAGCCCCCATAAATTTGCAGAGTTCAATGCAAAACAAATTTTAGAGTGTTATTTTTATGCAGGCAAGCTTGAAAAGTAGCCCCCGAAAAATAAATGTTAATTTTTTCCCTGCTTGAGACCATTACTTGCATAACATGTGTCGCTGAGAATAAAAGTATTATCAGAGTAAAACATCTTTAAATTGTATAACGGTGACAGTTCAATCAGTTTTTTATTATAATAAATGCTTTGTTCATGTACAGCTCTGGAATCCCACCTTCAAAGTATCAGAGATACAAAAATGTAATCACTTGAAATGGATTTTTCTTTTACTGAAAGTATAAGCTGAACAAAATCCTTCTCGTCCATCTCCCAAACTCTGCTTTCAAGATGGTTTGTTCCTATGTGAAGTCCAGCAAATGCTGATCCAGGAATGCAATGGAGACTGATGTGTGAAGTCTGTGTCTTAGATAATTTGTTGTCAATGTTCCGCAAGTTTCGATGGTTGAGTGCATCCAACAGAAAAACAACAACATCTACATCTAAGGTGGTACGGGACAGGACCAATTGGTATATACGTCCAGACTTCCGTGGCATCGCAAATTGTCAACAAACATCACAACTGAGGGTGCAGAGTTCAAAAATAAAAATAAAAAGGTGCTCAAAAAAATACAGTGGTTTGCAGACATCATCTAATTTTTAGATGAAGTAGAGCCACATCGACGCTCTAGCCCGCCTGTGTACAGCTGCGCTGAGTGGTCAACTTTGGTATTCATGACGAAAACTCCCCGTTAGAGAAAAATCGGTGAATTGTCTCATAGACTTTAGTTTGGGCTTTAGCACTTTGATATAGTCATTATCATTAAGTAAACAAAACCCTTCCTTTATCTGCTGGTGAACTTATCCCTCTGTCAATACAAGGCTATTAAGGACTTAATCCCTGTATCAACAGAGCTTGCGTACAGTTAGGTGAGCATGGAGAGTTGGGTTAGTCTAGAATTCAGACAATTGCTTTTAGCATGGACCTGCTCTGTAAAGTAGATGTGGTACCAGCAACTGGCAACTTTAGAACTCAAGTCGAACGACAAGTGTAAATAACAAATTTACAAGACGCCGCATTCCGAAAGAAAGAAATGAATGAAGGAAATAAATGCCAATATCACCGGCGCTTGAGACAGATCGCGGGAGAGATAGAAGCAAAAACAATTCAATATCGCTGTTTACTGGCTTTTAATAACAAAAATTATGCCAACGGAAAAAATAAATGAATGAAGGAAATTAATGCCTACATCACCAGCGCTTGAGAAATATAAAGAGAGACATGTCGCAGGAGATCGAGAAGCGAAAACAATTCAATTTAGCTGATGTTACCGGATTTGATATGACTTATAGTAAGCCAACAGAAAGAAAGAAATGAAGAACATGAATGCAGATCGCAGGAGAGAGAGAAGCAAAACAATTCAATATCGCTGTTACCGGCTTTTATTACAAAAATTATGCCAACGGAAAAAATAAATGATTAAAGGAAATGAATGCCTACATCACCAGCGCTTGAGAAATATAAAGAGAGACATGTCGCAGGAGATCGAGAAGCGAAAACAATTCAATGTCGCTGATGTTAATATCGGCTTCATGACAAAAAGTAAGCAACGGAAAGAAAGAAATGAATGAAGAAAATGAATGCCAATATAACAATTAAGTGGTTGGGCAATATAAAGAGAGACAGATCGCGGGAGATCGGGAGAAGCGAAAACAATTCAATGTCGCTGATGTTAATACCGGCTTCATGACAAAAAGTAAGCAACGGAAAGAAAGAAACGAATGAAGAAAATGAATGCCAATATCACCAGCGCTTGAGAATTATGAAGAGAGACAGATTGCGGGAGATCGAGAGAAGCGAAAACAATTCAATTTGGCTGATATTACTACCGTCTATCATGACAAAAAGTAAGCAACGGAAAGAAAGAAATGAATGAAGAAAATGAATGCCAATATAACAAGTGCTTGGGCATTATAAAGAGAGACAGATCGCGGGAGATCGAGAGAAGCGAAAACAATTCAATGTCGCTGATGTTAATACCGGCTTCATGACAAAAAGTAAGCAACGTAAAGAAAGAAATGAATGAAGAAAATGAATGCCTACATCACCAGCGCTTGAGAAATATAAAGAGAGACATGTCGCAGGAGATCGAGAAGCGAAAACAATTCAATTTAGCTGATGTTACCGGATTTGATATGACTTATAGTAAGCCAACAGAAAGAAAGAAATGAAGAACATGAATGCAGATCGCAGGAGAGAGAGAAGCAAAACAATTCAATATCGCTGTTACCGGCTTTTATTACAAAAATTATGCCAACGGAAAAAATAAATGAATGAAGGAAATGAATGCCTACATCACCAGCGCTTGAGAAATATAAAGAGAGACATGTCGCAGGAGATCGAGAAGCGAAAACAATTCAATGTCGCTGATGTTAATATCGGCTTCATGACAAAAAGAAAGCCAATAACAACGGAAAGAACGAAATGAATGAATTAAATGAATGCCAATATCAATCAAGCGCTTGAGAATTATATAGAAAGACAGATCGCGGAAGAGAGAGAGAAGCGAAAAACAATTAAATATCGCTGGTGTTACCAGCTTTTATGACAAAAAGTAAGCCAACGGAAAGAAAGAAATGAGTGAAGAAAATGAATGCCAATATCACCAGTGTTTGAGAATTATTAGAGACAGATTGCTGGCGATTGAGAGAAGCGAGAACAATTCAATTTCGCTTAGTTACAGGCTTTTGTGACAAAAAGTAAGCCAATAACAACGGAAAGAACGAAATGAATGAAGAAAATGAATGCCAATATGCAGCGCTTGATTAATATATAAAGAGAGACAGCTAGATCGCGAAAAAGAAGAAAAGCAAAAACAATTCAATTTAGCTGATGTACCGGCTTTAATGATAAAAAGCCAGCCAACGGAAAGAAAGAAATGAATGAATAAAATGAATGCCTTTTTAGAAGAAAAAAGAAATGGCCCGGGAAAGAGTGAGGGGGGGGGGGGGGAGAGGGAAACAATAGACATTAAATGAAATTAATTTTTATATATTTATATAGGCCTACATATATATATTAACTGTAATTAGCCTTACTGGCTTAAATGCTCCCCCCCCCCCCAAAAAAAAAAAAAAAAAAAAAAAAAAAATCAAACTTGGTTTATTTATAATTTCATACCAGTGATTTATCCAAAATTTGCTGAAATGACATGATTGTTCCGGTATTTTTATCTCACTTTTTTGTAAATTATACTTGTTTATTGTTGGAAAACGACAAATTCCGAAAAGTACAGTCAGGCCAACTAAAAAAGGATTATGTGGAAGCATACATGTCAGGGCCCGAGAAACGGCGGGGCTCAAGCTCCCCCCCCCCCCCAACCCCCCACTCATTTAGTGTCCTACCAGTGTCACAAATAAGGTATCAAAATATGCTCAACTGACTGTAATTAAATGCCTAAACCCCCTGGGCTTCCACGGGTTCCGTTCCTAGACCCCAAGCCAAATACGCTACGCTCTACCTTATCGTGAAAACGTTAGCCCCCCCCCCCCCCTACTTTGTAAAACGTTCCGTGGGGCCTACATGTAACATGTAAGAGTGGTGGTGATGCAGATTTTGTTTTGCCCACCGCCCCCCGGAATGCTTTTGCTCATTACGCATTTCATCGATATTGACAACTACAGCAATACCCCTCCATGATCCAGGTGGTCGCCCCCCCCCCCCAACAAAAAAGAGAGGAGAGAAAAGAAAGGAAAGAAAGTGGACGTGGGGAGAAAAAAAAAGAGCAGACAAAGAAAAGAAATTAATGGTACAACGAATCGTCTCCTTTCTCTAATAAGTTAATGAAACGTCAAAGCTTCCGTACTTCGCGCGAGAGTGGGGGGGGGGGGTGTAATTCAGACAAGAATTTAGAGTCGAGAACGGTATAACGGATCGTCTTCTTTCTCTAATAATTAAATGAAGCGTCAAAGCTTTCACGCTTCGCAAGAGAGGGGGGGGGGGGTCTGAATTTAGTCGAGAACGGAACAACGCATCGTCTCCTTTCTCTAATAATTTTAATGAAACGCCAAAGCTTCCGCGTTTGGCGCGTGAGAGGGGGGGGGGGGGGGGCTGAATTCAGACAAGAAATTAGATTCGAGAATGGTACAACGAATCGTCTCCTTTCTCTAATAATTTAATGAAGCATCAAAGCTTTCACGCTGCGCAAGAGAGAGGGGGGGGGGGCTGAATTTAGACGAGGATTAAGAGTCGAGAACGGAACAACGAATCGTTTTCTTTATGTAATGATTAAATGAAACGCCAAAGCTTCCGCGCTTTGCGAGTGAGAGGGGGGGGGGGGGCTGAATTCAGACAAGAAATTAGATTCGAGAACGGAACAACGAATCGTCTCCTTTCTCTAATAATTTAATGAAACGTCAAAGCTTTCGCGCGTGAGAGGGGGGGGGGGGGGTAAATTCAGACAAGAAATTAGATTCGAGAACGGTACAACGAATCGTCTCCTTTCTCTAATAATTTAATGAAGCATCAAATCTTTCACGCTGCGCAAGAGAGAGAGGGGGGGGGGGGGGCTGAATTTAGACGAGGATTAAGAGTCGAGAACGGAACAACGAATTGTTTCTTTATGTAATGATTAAATGAAACGTCAAAGCTTCCGCGCTTTGCATGTGAGAGGGGGGGGGGCTAAATTCAGACAAGAAATTAGATTCGAGAACGGAACAACGAATCGTCTCCTTTCTCTAATAATTTCATGAAACGTCAAAGCTCTCGCGCGAGAGTGGGGGGGGGGGGTGTGATTCAGACAAGAATTTAGAGTCGAGAACGGTACAACGGATCGTCTTCTTTCTCTAATAATTTAATGAAGCATCAAAGCTTTCACGCTTCGCAAGAGGGGGGGGGGGGGCTGAATTTAGACGAGGATTAAGAGTCGAGAACGGAACAACGAATTGTTTCTTTATGTAATGATTAAATGAAACGTCAAAGCTTCCGCGCTTTGCATGTGAGAGGGGGGGGGGCTAAATTCAGACAAGAAATTAGATTCGAGAACGGAACAACGAATCGTCTCCTTTCTCTAATAATTTCATGAAACGTCAAAGCTCTCGCGCGAGAGTGGGGGGGGGGGGTGTGATTCAGACAAGAATTTAGAGTCGAGAACGGTACAACGGATCGTCTTCTTTCTCTAATAATTTAATGAAGCATCAAAGCTTTCACGCTTCGCAAGAGGGGGGGGGGGCTGAATTTAGACGAGGATTAAGAGTCGAGAACGGAACAACGAATTGTCTCCTTTCTCTAATAATTTAATGATACGTCAAAGCATCCGCATTTCGCAAGAGAGTGGGGGGGGGTGTAATTCAGACAAGAATTTAGAGTCGAGAACGGTGGTAGAAGCAGGCCCGTAGCCACGGGGGGGGGGGGCACGTGCCCCCCCCCAAAAAAAAAAAAAAAAAAAAAACACCATCAAACTCTGGCTACGGCCCTGGGTAGAAGGAAGAAACACAGGATAGCGCAAGGAAAGAGAGGAAGAGGAAATGATAGAATGGTAACAACAAATAATAACATAGGAGATATGATAGAAAACAAAAATAGAAAATTATTAAGAATAGATAATGGAAAGATGGACAAAACATGAAAGATAGAAAAACAAAGAATAACATAAGGAAAGACAGAAAGAGAAGGTAGGAGGAAGCAAAGGATAGTGCAGGGAAAGATAGGAAGAGGAAATAATGGAATAATAAAAACAAACAATAACATAAGGGAAGGTGATTGAAGGTAGAAACATAACATAACATTGAGACAGAAAGAGAAAACTCTACGCCTATATTCTGCTTAGGTTGGTTTATTAAACAAAAATGAGAAGAACACAGCGAAGGTCTAGGAACTAGACTACTCCGATTCAACAACATAAACATCGCCCAGACACGCAGCTCAGAAATTGTCACACAACCTTTGCCGAGTAGTTTGATTCTGATGCCAGCCTGAGCGCACGTAGTGCTCTTACGCATACAGTTTTCTAATGAGACCGTGCGTGCTACAACGAGGGATTTACGTACACGTAATGCCTCGTTGTAGCAAGGAACGATTTGCTCGGGTCCTCGACCGGATCTCTATGCGACAATCTGCGCTCGAGCGGAGCGACTGAGCATGCTGGGATATGAGCGTCGGCTGATCTGAGCGTACGATGTAACGATCTCATATTTACCTCCGCTTTTGCTGGTTCATTTTTTCCCGTTCAAAATTGCATTTCAGGTAGCAGTTCATTTCTGAATTTCTGGTAATAAAATCGAATTCTAAATAAAACATTAAATCAAAAGGACAATTGCACTAATATGCGCAGTCAGACAAGCTGGTCAGTCGCACTAAGAGGGCTTAATCCGATGCAGCTGATAAACAGCCAGTCGAAACATGATTGACAGCTCTCTCCGCGAGAAGAAGAGGGGAAAAGTTTCCTGATGCGAGTCAAATCTGAAATCTTTTAGTGTGTTTTAATATCATATCTTCGGCATTACTAGCCCGATTTTTGTGCTTTGAAGTTTTTTTGGGTATAATTATCCATGGTCACCTGAGAGAGAGATTTAAACTTTGACACATGGCTTTTCATAGTCTACTACATATGTCATTCAATAAAACCCAGAAGTGAGACTAAGTCATGCTTAACAGAAGGGAAACTTCAGTCTGACTTCTTCCGTTATATAGTCCAAGCTTAAAACAGCTTTGGGTTTCAATTTTAGTAGCATAGAATTTGCTTTTCCCTCAGTATTTGTATATTCATGGAATGTACTTGGGTGCATAAAATGAATAATATACAAATATTTGCAAGTCATGTTTACGAGAGAATTTGTGAATATATGCACTGCATGCAGGTTAGGTCACAACCAAATAATAAAACAAGACTTGTCAAGTTCAATATCCTGGCTCATTGTGGCTGAACCATGTGCAGTGCATACATGTTATCACTCGTGCACAAGCTTCAAAACATGAACTATATATTTCATAAATCATCATCACATAAACTAAAGCACAAAACAAAGTGTGCAGTTAATATCTTAAGGTACAATACAGGTGCCACATACATGTTCATGTTGTATGAGAGGATGCTACACTTTCATGTATCGTGATTTAAAGGGCAGGGTTGAGAAAGAGGTGCATATTAAGATCAACAAGTTACCACGGATGTTAAAGATGAAAGGAGAGTTAAAGGTAAAGATCAGTTTTGGAAATGCCCCCCTCTCAAAAAATGAAATGGAAGCTCTTATTACCAATCATGTGAAAGAATATGTTTTGACTAATACGTGATGATAAAAATTTTGCAGAGAAACCGCCTATACAACCGGTAATTGATACATGTATATTTGGTAAATTATTATATCTATTTGGACCTGATAGATATTGCGCATGTGTCGCGCTCGTGTCGTGTAGTCCCATATACATCTTTCTGTGTACAGTGCTTGCAACTTTACCAAGACTGGGCCAAATCAAGTTCTTATCATTTTGATGATTCCAGAACCTTGCAGTACCGTAATTACGTTGTATTAACCAAAATTCAAAGTCGGGGTGCGTCTTATACACGGTACCAAAAAAAAAGCTCAGTAATCGGTGTGTTGACTCACCACTCGGAAACTAGAACACTCAAATTTGTCTGTCATCTTGGTATGAAAGCAGTCTTTCTCAATATGTAGTTTGTAATAATAATTCCTCCAATTTTTCTTCTATTACACGGCATACCACAAGGTTCTATCCTAGGTTCTCTACTGTCTCCAGCGTTTTTTTTTTTTAGGGCGAAAAAGAGGCGTGCGGTTAATAAACGAGGGCGGTTTATACAACGTTAATTACGGTACACACCAATACTTATATGCTAGATGATCAATCTTTTCTAATCGATTCCACAACGTTTCTTTCACAATGCAATCGCATGACCATAACTGGTCTTTGTCTTTTAAGCTTACCAAATTTTCTACCTCTGCACTCTGTCTAACGCCCCACTGGAATGCAGCCATCAGCTGAAGACAGTAGGTCAACGATAAACCGACCAGAGATGAGTTCAACTCAAATACTAGAAAAGAGATAAGAAGAAAATATATTGGTACATGTGCATTTTACATAATGATAAACACTCGATTCAATTCATTAGTCATTCACACACAAAAAAGTACAATTGGCATAAAAAAAGAATTCTCTGGCTATCTCCCTAAAAATACAAAATGTAACATAAACATGTATCAACATAGAATCCCCATGAGAAGAAAAAAAATCAAATCTAATTACTTAACATAGCAAAACATGTGCATGACAAAGTCAATGGGAAACGCACCACAGGTAGAAAGAACAAGCCCAGTAGTATACGTAGTAAAAGTAAAACAGCAGCAGTAGAGATTAATTTATACTGATTGCAACAGTGAAGGAATAAAATAAAGTTTAAGCAGAAGACAAGCAAGAGAGAGCATCTGAGAACGGGGAAAAAGAGAATATGATACGAAAGGAAAAAATACAACAAGTATTCATAGAATTTGAATAATCAACTTACAATCAGATAAGATGATGCATGAAAAGGCTACAACGGCAAAGAAGGTGATGACCATCCAATCTAGCATGATACCAAACCAACGGTTGGAAGTGAGCAAGAGAAACCATGTCCTGGTGTGGGTGTTCTGATGGGTGTCGAACTGCTTGGTGAAGTCCTCTTGGACCTTGAAGGCTCTGATGGTGACCAACCCCTGCAGAGAGGCGGAGAGGTGGCTGAAGATAGGACTACGAGCTAGGAGAGAGAGAGAGAAGAGTTATGGAAAGATTAAAGTGAGTCAGATAATCGAAAATGTCATTGAATCAAAATGAAATAAAATGTGTAGAATAGATAGATGGAGAGGACAATGAACCATGTCCTAGTCAGGTGTTCTGATGGATGTCGAACTGCTTGGTGAAGTCCTCTTGGACCTTGAAGGCTCTGATGGTGACTAACCCCTTCAGGAAGGCTCAAGAGGTGACCAAAGATGGAGCTACATGTATGAGCTGGGAGAGGGAGAAAAAAAAGTCAAGTAATGACACTCGCAGAGTGGATAGAGTGGATGCTACGATTGACTGATAGATAACCTGACACACTAACCAAATGATTGACAGAAAAATGGACTCACTTATCCCTTCTAATCTCTTGATATCTCTTGATGACGCAAGGTAGTATCGTCTGACGACGGTGAATGCTACACACAGCGGCACCATGAATGTTAAGACGATTGGGTTGAAGATGCTGATGACGATAAACACTCCTAGACTTTGAAATGATATCTGTAAGATAAATCATAAGACAAGATGATAGAGGTATCGTGGTTGAGTGGTTTAAACATTTAAACTCGCTATTGTACTGGCAAAGGATAGATTATCCCACCTTAAAGCCTACATATTCATGTTTATAATATATATGTATGCTGTGAATGCCAAAGACAGTACAAGTACAATCTTGCCTTCCTGGAAATCAACTTCCATTTTACCAGGTACTGCCAGTCTTCACATAAACTGAGGGCGAAAATGGTACAACATTTGACTAAACTAAGAATACAAATCTTAGATCACTTTTTCACAAATCTTTTTGCACGATAAATGACTACTTTACATGTACTAGTATGATGTACTGAAAGTATTCCCTGTGAATAATAGAACTTACTGTATTGAAGTCTGCAAAGGTTGTAGGTAATTGCTCATCCATTAAACCGATATCTTTTGAGAATCGATTTAATATACGCCCTGAAAAACAAACAAAGAGTGAATAAAATATGTTAAATCTCACTAGAAAGGGACACGTATACATGTATACCAAGCAATTTCTTATACAACTTTAACAATATTTTTAATATACACATAACCACTTGAGACCATAATAAAAAAGAACATACATTTTTAAACGCCCTTCTGGCCCAAAACAGACATCTATTCTTAATGCTATTTATTAGGAGAGGTAGCCAAGTAGAGTTATATGGTCAGCTGTGGCGTTTAGGTAATTAAGCCCTTCTACGCCACTAAGTTTCATAAAATTGTTATAAGTAAAATTGTAATAACTTACATGTACGTGTACTTATGACTCGTATTGCTTTGTAACATTGTCAGATTGGGTATAAGATATCTTTCCATGAAACTAAACTTTAAATTGAATGTTCAGTCAGACCTGTATTAGTGGCCACGTCTCTATAAAGAGCACCTGTCTATTGTGGTCCCCCATATTGCCACCATCTAGAAAGGTTTTATTTTCTGAAAGAAAGATGAAGCCATTTCTAGTCCAAATACACACATTGTCCACTCTCCTTTTTTTCTTTTGTTGTTGTTAATTTTCCACCCATGGCAATTAAGGACAAGGTTACCCGCTCTTGTTCTCACCAATCGAGTTTGTATCAAAGAATTGCATCGGGGCCCTGATGAGAGCTTCAAACATTCTATTGTGCAGAACAGTGGCGGCGTTGACGAGGATGATGAAAAAATGATAGGTACGAATGAAGCAGAAGAGGATGAAGAGACAGAGGAAGATGGACAGGTTTTTAATATAATACGGCCGGTCAACACCCATCTCATCTACAAACGTCAGATTCTAAAATGATCATGGAAGAAATAATAAAGTCTTCAAAAAAAGTTCTGCAATTCAAGTTCGAGCATTGATATCTCACTTGTTACTATATAATTAATATCTGACGTTGGTATTATTGAAAAGCCTGTTTATTCCTCTTTACAAAATGCCCATTTGTAACGTTTACCGTATATTAACATTGAATGTGCAGTACGCCTGAAAATAGGGCCAAGTCACAATTGAAATGTTGCAAAATGCATCAATTGTTTTTCTTGAAGACACAATTCATCCTCCAAACAAATGCTATTGACAATAACAATTTTATGCATTTTGCAACATTTCACTTTTGACTTGGCCCCATATTCATGTTTACTGCCCATTTCATGATTACATAATCATTCCAAATGGGGCATCATTGTGAACAAATATCTTGCACTGCACACAGAAATGGGTATATGGGACTTCACATTTATGTTTCATGAAAGTTTGGTACAAACTGTTCAGCTATTTATTTTCCTATCGAACATGAGGGAAGGTGAAGAGCAACTCTTTTATGGGATCATTCTCATTATGATATGTTCCCACACTGACATGGAAAAAACAAGAGATTATTTTTCACCTTTCCCAGAACTCAACATTCTCTGTAATATTTCCTTGTCCTCAACTTACCGGCGAGACCGTATCGACTATGCATGATCGATTGAGTAATTCAGCACACGCCGTCTCCTCAGCGAAAGCCCATTGCGCTAACCACCAATCAGTAAGGTTCATGAACACCTGGTTAGAGAAAAGAATAATACATTGCCTTGTGTAATTCTAAAGTGGGTAGATCTATCAGGTCTAGGGCATTGTGAGCAGCAGATGGCAGTGTCCGTGTATCTCAAGTATTGTCAGTAGAATACCCTGCCTTTAATAATCAGCCTATATATATATATATATATGTAAGCCGAAAGTAATGTAACAAATGGGTCTTCATACGCAGGTTTCACTGTATTTCTTCACCCACCTGACTGCTAACATTGAAGAGCATGAAGATGGAGAATCCAAGAATACCGGCCCCCGCCCTGAAGAATGTCACGTAGACCTTGTAAGTCACCGTGCCTTCAGACTTGGTCTCTTTTTGTCTATCGCTTGCTTTCTCATCAGCCTGTCAAATATATAAATGGCATAAAATAATCATTACCTTTCTGAAGGTGACAGTGCATGTGACAGTACGTAGCAATGAAAAATCAAGAAAAAGATACTCCAAATCATATCGATGACTAGATTAAAACAATAACAAGAATTGTCAAAGAATATTGGGAGCAACTTTTCAATATCACAGCAAGATAAACACCCACCTCAAGAATGATATCATCAGCAATTGGATTGATCTCTGTTGCTATGGCGCCAGGGATTGAATAAATTGAGCTGGTCCTCGAGACGTCTTCTTGCTTGAGTGATTCGTGCTCCTTAAGAAGAGCAGCGAAATCTATCCCAGTGGTCTGGAGCTCCTCGAAGCTTCCGCATGCTACCATTTCACCCTGGTCATAAAAAGTCATCAAAGGAAACCACAGATTGGAGCGGTTCAGAATAGGTGTTGTCCTAACTTTCCCCTAATGTACATGTATATCATCATCGTCATCATCATCTTCTTCATCATCGTCATCATCATCATCATCGTCATCAACACAATCTCACAACAATTATTATGATAAAAGTGTGAATATATCACTTTTATGCAGATAAATAGATACGTACTAAACTGCAAACTTGGATATACAATTCAGCAAGAACAAATAATGAAGGCAGATACATTCAATCAAATAAGGAGAATGATTCTAACAGAGTCTCAAACTTGGTAGGCCTAATGGACTGTAAAATTACAACAATTACACGACAACAATAAAATGAATATATTTACATCTTTGAGGACGACTATACAGTCTGCTGCATCCAGGTACTGTAACTGATGAGTGACGAGAATAACCGGTTTGTCTCTTAGATGACCCTTGATGCATCTACAAATGTAGAAGAGAAAGAGAGAGAGAGGGATAGAGGGAGGGAGATAGAGGAGACAGACAGAGAGAGACACACACACACACACAGGAGAAATAGAGATAGAAAGAAAAGACAGGAGAGAAAATGTGAAATGGGAGGAAAGAGAAAGACAGAGAGAGATTAATTCATCTATCGTCATTACAAAAATCACCCCCAAAACAAACAATGGCAATAGTTCTGCAGTCAATATCCTACACTAGCTGAATTATAAACTTCAACCACAGACCAAACAGTAAACCCAGCGACCGAACCCTAAACCTGAACTGAAACCAAACTGCAATCCCAACCCAACCCTGCATATTAAACGACATACAGCCCGGTGCAATCGTTACGTCGCATGTCAGAGCTTCTTAAACCATTTCTTACTTATCAAACAGGTGTCTTCCGACTGCTGTATCCACAGCACTGAGAGGATCGTCCAATAGGTACGCATCGGCCTCATAATATACAGCCCTGGCCAGGCTGACCCTTGCCCTTTGACCTCCACTCAATGTGATGCCCCTGTCTCCGACCAGCGTGAGGTCACCGTCAGGAAAAAGTGCAATGTCCTATAGATGTGAAGAATTGAAGAAGAGATGTTTCAAAATTTAGTAAGATCGCGTTCTTCCAACAGCACAACATTATCACTTTGTTGACAACATGAATAATATAAACATGCACTGAGTATCTATGTATACATGTAATTCTTTAATATATCTTAAGTAAACTACATCAAAGAAGTACCGTAAGACATCAAATTATCGTCTCAGAGTACATTTCCACAAAGATCAGATACAAAATATTAATGAAACTGCACCTATACAGTGAAGCAGTAACATATTTAATACATGTAATTTTGGTGCTTTTTATATGCAAGCATTTCAAGCTTATACATGTAATTTTGGTGCTTTTTATATGCAAGCATTTCAAGCTTATACATGTAGGTTTGAAACAGTTAAATGATATGTGTACATGAGTAGTGTAGAGCTCACTTCTGAAAATAAAATAAATTATATGTATTTATGATGTACAGGTTCTGAGCTAGGTCAACTGAAATTATCAATAAATGTCCTTCAGCCTCATTCAGATATGATGCAGCAATACTGCAGCATTTTTTAAAGATGAAAGTAAAGTGTGATACAGTGCTTCACATTTCTGTATCTTATAACACAGAGCTCATTGAATAGGCACAAGACTTTTGTTGTGTGCCATTGCTATTCATTTACACGATAAACAAAACAGATATTGCAGATTGATCTCTGTCATAAGGTTTTGTGCTTTAATAGTTTTTTTTCCAATGTATCTCCGTTTCTATCACAAGCTTCCGTGATTTTTTAAACCTATATAAATATGTAATTAAATGAAGTACAGTATAGATGCAATTTGTCTCACGAACGCATGTCTGCTACAGAAAATTTTGAAAATGAACTTTGAAATTTCAGAGCGACCCCTCACCATTTTGAGCGCGCAGACTTTCAGGGCCTCCTTGTACTTGTCTGGGTCAAACTTCTTCCCAAAGAGAATGTTATCCCTTAACGTGCCAGAGAATACCCATGGCTGCTGTGCTGTATAGGCTATTTTACCACTCACAATAACGTCACCAGTCTGTGTTGGGAGCTCATTCATCACAGCCATGAGAAGGGAAGACTGGTGGGAGAAAAAGAATGGTATCATATGCTCATTCACAGCACACAAGGTATGTAGTGCTTGACAGATAAATGTTAATCATGAAAAAATACTATGTGTTATGTTATTGTTATTATCGATATCACTTTTATTATCCATATCCCGTAAATCTCTGTGTATAAGACGCACCTGTGTATAAGACGCACCCCTTTTTTTTTGGAGGGGGGGGGAATCTTCTTTTTGGGGGGGCTGACTCTGTTGGCAGCAAGCCAGATTTGTGTTCAAAATGCACGCGGGGAAGGACCTTTATTTTACTGCGAGGTGCAGTTGAAGGCGCCGATTTGTTGTCATGAAATTGTCACAAATAATAGTAACAAGGTCATGTTTTAAAACTAAAGATGACAGACAAATTTTCCTATAAGTCCAAACAGAAATCTGGCCATACATGTAGTGTTGTTGTAGTTCGATGTTGTGCCATCACTATAACCCAGGTGACAAATAGTGAGAGTACATTACTGTTGCAACTTTGTAACCTGGATTACAGATTATATAATCTAGTACAGTTTTACTGTGCCACTTCAAACAACCTCCTACAGTATCTTACTGTGACTGTATTGGTGCGAGTGGTGAGTCAACACACCTTGTATAACTGAGCTGCCAGATGGAGAGGGCATAAATCAACACTTTAAAAAAAAAAATTAAAAAAGAAGTTCAGTATGTAATCCATTGTGACGTCATGTTTTGTTGACTTGCTGATTATCCACAAGATGGACGTTACTGGGCCTGTATAAATCATATCTGAATCATCAAATATACCAGTGTGAACTAAACTAATTGCATAGTGGTATGTGTTCTGGTTCTGGATTTTGGTTCTGGATTTTACTCCGACAAAGTGGGATCCCGCATCGCGTCAGAGGACTGATCTGGGGGTTGACCTAGTGGAATTATTTCCGTTTGGTGTTTGTGAAAAAATCGCAGAGCCTTTTCTTAAAAATATCTATGTTTGGAGCGTCTAGGATGTAATGAGGCAGGCCGTTCCAATATTTAACAGTCCATGGGAAGAAGCTATTTGAGTAAATTGTTGAGTTGGTTCTAGGTCTCTGGAAGGATGATGGGTGTGTGCATCTAAATTGGCGAGATGGTCTGGTTAAGTAGGGGTTCCAGTCAACTTCTACGAGGTTTGCGTTGATTTTGTACATCATATTGAGTCGGGCAATCTTTCGTCTGGTCTCGAGGTCAGCCCACTGGAGAGAGGTTATCATGGCTGTCACGCTGGATTCTCTTGAGTAGTCGGTGAGGCACATTCTTGCAGCAGCTCTTTGGACCATGTCAAGCTGATGTTTTTCTTTTTGTGTGCTAGGGTACCATGCAGTCGTGCCGTACTCTAGTTTGGGTTGTACAAGTGATAGATAAAGTCGTGATTTGACGTCAACAGTACATGCCTTGAAGTTGCGTCGGATGACTCCCAGTACCTTCTTAGAGCTCTTGGTGATGTTGTTAATGTGAGAGTTCCATTTTAGATCGCTGCTGAAGGTGATGCCCAAGTAGGGGTGGCTAGAAGTCACCTGTAGAGTGTTGTTACATAGTTTATAGGGGGTAATGTTTGGAGATTTCTTTGATGTGAAATGCATGGTAAAGCATTTGTTCGTGTTAAAAGCCATCTGCCAGTCGACGCCCCATTTGGAGAGGGCGTCAAGATCTTTTTGAAGAGTTTGGGGGTCCATTTCCGAATTTATTTCCCGGTAGATTAATGCATCGTCAGCGAATAAACATATCTTGGTACCTTTGGAGATACAGTCTGGCATGTTGTATACATTCAATGTTAATGTTGTTAATGTAAATGTTGGTGTGTACCAAGCCAAGTAATCCATACAAGACATATAACACTATAGCCTCACTGACCCCCACTGTGAATGCGCACACTCACACACCAATTACATGAATATGTACTTTTAACTCATATATTTTATGTATTGTTTGATTGTTTTTCCTCTTTGTTCTTTCGTTTGTAATCAAAAGACTGGCCTAAAGGGCTGCTGTATCCCAATCAGCAGCTAGTCTTCTTCACCAGTCTTCTAATGAAGCCTGCCAATATTTGTTGGCGAAAGACCCACGAGGTATCACATTACATTTGACTGTGTAAACAGAAAGTTGTTCTTATAAACTCTACCGATCAAATGAAGACTATGAAGATGAAGAAGAACCTGATTATAATTCTCACCTTGCCACTTCCCACAGGGCCTATGATGGCTACAAGCTGTCCGGCTCGCAGAGAAAAATCAATGTTCTTCAGAGTAAAACCAACTTTGTCATCACCACTCTGCATCGTACCAGGACAGAGAAAAGGGAATATATAAAAATCAATATAATTTTTTGAGGACTTGCACTTTGTAGCAAATTACGAAAAGTTTAATAATTTTTTTTTGCTTTATTGTGTGCTTATGCCACACAGTGGTGAAAAAGAATAATCATAGATGATAAAAAAAAAATATTTTTCTCAGCCTACTTCATGTTTTTTTCTTCTGAAATTTTGGAAGATATATACACATAATCCAACCTATAAAGTATATGTCAAAGATTTTCAAAAATCTTATCCTGTAAGCTTACTTTGAGGGTCTCAGGACTGGCATGAAATTACTATCATCTTGGGTTTAAGATATCAAATGCATCTCCTGGGGAGTGTTTCACAAAGACTTAACTTAACTATGGCAGGTCTTTCATGCCACTAGTCCCTCTAACCATTCCTGGCATTAGTTTCTCAAGAGACGTATAAATAGTGGTCACAAATCTACAGAATTTACATTTTTTGATAGTTCATTATTGAAGAAAAAAGTGTTATCTAAAGATCATCATTGAATGACCAATGGTGAGAGCAACCAGTGGCATGAACAGCCTGCCATAGTTAAGTCAAACTTAAAGTCGATCTTAGTCTTTGTGAAACACCCACCTGGTTCACATAAAATGGTCAATTATATACTTTGTGAAATGTCTAACAGAACAACAAGATATTCAAAAGCAGTGGACAGAGTATTGTTCCGAATTGTATACACAGACAATAATAGGAGATCCCAAGGTGCTAGATGTTCCTCCACCAACCAACAATGACAGCTACTGTATCCTGCGGGAAGAAGTTGAAGCCGCAGTAAAATCTCTGAAGAAAGGCAAGTCGGCAGGAGTGGACAACATTTCATCGGAGCTGGAGGAGAGGCCATGATTGATATGTTGCTCATCATCTGCAACAAGATCTGGCAGACACGAGAGTGGCCATCACCTTGGACTCAGTCCCTGATCATCACTCTCCCGAAGAAGGGCAACCTACAACTATGCCAAAACTACCGTACCATCAGCCTGATCAGTCATCCAAGTAAGGTCATGCTAAGCATCCTCCTCAATAGACTGAAGCCACAAGCTGAGGAGATCATCAAAGAAGAACAGGCAGGTTTCAGAGCAGGAAGGAGCACAACTGAGCAAATTTTAAATCTTAGAATACTCTGTGAGAAGTACCTGCAACACCAGCAAAACCTCTACCACGTCTTTGTGGACTTCAAGAAGGCGTTTGACAGAGTTTGGCATGCAGCTTTGTGGGCAACCATGAGCCTGTATAACATCAACGCCAACCTGATCAGAACCATAGAATGCCTCTACGACAAGGCAACCAGCGCAGTCTACCTTGACAACAATATAGGAGAATGGTTCCGAACCACAATCGGAGTACGTCAAGGATGTCTACTCTCCCCCACTCTCTTCAACATCTTTTTAGAGAGAATAATGGATGGCGCACTAAAAGACCATGAAGGAACAGTCAGCATCGGGGGCAGGACAATTGCAAACTTGCGTTTTGCTGACGACATTGACGGCCTAGCTGGACAAGAGCAAGAGCTAGTCAACTTGGTAAAGCACCTTGAAAAGGCCTCCACATCATATGGCATGCAGATCAGTGCAGAAAAGACCCGGTTGATGACAAATAACACCAATGGCATCAGCACCCACATTACTGTAAATAACAAGAAACTAGAGACAGTCCGTAGCTTCAAATATCTGGGAGCTATAGTATCGGATGAGGGATCCAAACTTGAAGTACTCTCCAGGATAGCCCAGACCACAGCTGCAGTGACCAAACTAAAAGTCATCTGGACAGACAAAAACATCGCCATCAGCTCCAAGATCAGACTGATGCGCTCCCTGGTCATGTCCATATTTCTGTATTCATGTGAAACGTGGACCATAACAGCAGACATTGGAAGAGAGATACAGGCACTCGAGATGAGATGTTCCCGCAAACTCCTCGGTATCCTGTATAGAGATCACATAACCAACGACGTAGTGAAAAACAGAATTGAAAATGCCATCGGGCCGTATGAAGACCTCCTGATCTCAGTAAAAAGACGTAAACTGAAGTGGTACGGGCACGTCACACGATCATCTGGACTGGCCAAGACTATCCTACAGGGAACAGTACAGGGAGGAAGACGAAGAGGCAGACAGAAGAAATGATGGGAAGACAACATCAAAGAATGGACCGGCCTTGACTGGAACATCATACGGAGGAAAGCTGCAAACCGCGAGGAATGGAGGAAGCTGGTTGTAAAATCTACAGTGGTGCCCCAACGGTCAACCAGACTACGGGACAGATGAGATGAGATGAGAAATACTTCATCTGGATCAAAAGGATTAATCCTTTGTGGACTCTAGTTATTCCCCATCACATATCTTTGCTCCAGAGATCTTGAGGCAGCAGACAGCGATAAACTGTGTGAAGAATCACTTGGCTTGAGAAAGTCCACAGGAGTAGACGAAACTTTGCCTACTAATAGGTTGATAGAACAGATGGGGACAGATTTTTGATACAGTTCATCCCATCATTTTCATTTTGGCTGAGATAACTTACTTTGGCATCCCAAGATCCTCCCAGGTTCCTAAGAATGATGTCATTATCATCTTCTCCACGTTCAGGAGTCCCATTATCCCCATCAACATCCTGATTTGATACTTCTTTGCTTTTCCTCCTCTCTTCTTCTTTCTCCTCTTCCTCTCTGTTATCATTTATATGCTTCATGGCTAGACCATCTGCAACCAGCCGATCTTTTTCCTTGTTGTCGTTAGGTAGGAACTCTACAGTAACCCCATCGTTGATGATGGTATCTGTTCTCTCCTCATCTTTTCTTCTATCGTTCTTCTCGGTTTCTTCCAGGGGTTCTCCGATCTGCTCAGGGATGGGAAGGTTAGCATCGGACGAGATGGAGGAGAGGGAGTCTGCATGCTTCAATGTCTTCAGTTCCTCCATCATAAGAAATTCCTTCATTAGGATAAACAAATGAAAGAGTTCCGGTTAAGCAGACTATACTTGGCACATCCACAGAAGGTGTCCAATACAACACATGACTTTTACCCACATATTTTATCCAATTAGGCAGAATCTCTTGAAATCGCAACTGAATAATGGTAGTTTCTACCAAGAGTCATGGTCCTATCATGAAATTTGTCATTTATTGGTGAAATACATGGATAAATGTCGTAAGTTGTACAAGATACATTGCACTAAATTGTTCCATCAATGTTCTATCCTAGACGAGTTTCTAACTTCAATCGTAGACCAAACACTAAATCACACCCTACAGTCATAAGCCTCTAAAATCAATATCTATTTGTGGGAACTTGGTCTAAAAGTTTAATAAAAATTGCTCCTTTTGTTCTAAAATAGTTGCTGATTTTAAGGATTTAAAGCTTATATTCCTATTTAAAATTCCTGGCATCAAAAGCAATATGGTCATGCAAGAAAGATGGATGCAGTATGTGCGGAAATCTTTGCTCTTTCTAATCACGCATCTGGAAGGTGTTTCACAAAGATCCTAAGTTGAACTTACAATGTATCTCTAAGTTGGACTTAACAATCATGGAAAGCCGTTAGCATCTTTGACAATATATTGTAAAAGTTATTTTAAAAGGCATCAAGTGTTGATTCAAATCATTCATATTTTCTATAGTCGTGGAGATTTCATGTTCTTGATGTGAAATTTATGAAAAGTCAAAATACTTGAATTTTTGCTTTTGAATATATTTTATTTTAAGGCTACAAATGGCTCTCCATAATGTTTTAGTCCAACTTAGAGTTAAGTT
Source organism: Strongylocentrotus droebachiensis (assembly GCA_035222895.1). Lineage (NCBI taxonomy): Eukaryota > Metazoa > Echinodermata > Echinoidea > Camarodonta > Strongylocentrotidae > Strongylocentrotus > Strongylocentrotus droebachiensis. Next base: position 26,136 of record JAVYIG010005072.1, on the reverse strand, counting down.
CGACTTAGGATCTTTGTGAAACACCCCCTGGTATATTCTTGGGGGGCTCTGAATAAAAATGTATTGAGTCACATCACAAAATATGGAATGATTGTCCTGAAAGGGTTTTAATGACTGCAGAATGAGGTACACAATTGCACGAGGCTCGTGAATTAATTCACTAATTCACAAATAAGAATAAAGGAACTTTCTAACCTGTATTCTGCGCACAGCAACGAGCCCCTCACTGCCGTACATGATGCAGGAGGGTATGCAGAGAACGACCGTGAGATGGACGGCATTGAAGAGCGGGATGGCGAGGAAGACGATGCTGGGCGTGAGCACGTGACCGGTGAGGGCGTAGACGGTGAAGGTGGAGAAGGAGATGATAGCGGTGGCAGAGTTGAAGGCTGCGATGTTGAAAGTACGCAGGTGGGTAGAGCGCATCACTTTGGCCATTTCTTTCCTGAAGGCGTCAGACGGATGAATGAATGGAAAAAAGGATGGAAGACGGGATGGAAGGATGGATGAACACGTAAATAACAAGACAAGAGGTAATTTGAAGAGGTAGATGAAAGGAAGGATGTTTCGCCTAGCGATTGATTGAAGGCGACTTCATTTTCATGTAATAAGATTTTCCTGTTTTTCCTTGTTCTTTGTTAAGTAGAGGATGCAGTAATTTATGCGCAAGACATGAGTGTACTTCAAGAATTTGGAAAGCCGCTTCGCATGGTAAATGTATTGTTTTCGCTTTATGACATCGCCATTTTATCGCACTACAAGTAAGATGGATTGAGCCACGTTTGCAGCCCATTTTCTACTGTCTGTGAATGCAGAAAAACGAACTGAAAAATCACAATGTCCTGCCACGAAGTTAGTTTATGAGAATGAGAACCAACAAACTTTGGACAATACAAACTCTAGATATGAACTATTAAACAGTTGGTACAGAATACTTATTTATATACATGATGTACGCAGTTTCAATTTGCGAGTGCGTTGGTGTTACACATACAGATACCGATGTGAAGCTTACCAGTAATTTGCATATCAAGCAAAGCTGAATGAAATATGAATGGGAATTGCATTTGTGCATTTCATGTTAACTGGCATATGTGAGGATGTATTTTATATGAATTGCTGTTCATATTGGGTATTGCTTTTCACATCATTTGAAGTTAATTTATGCAAATTGAAATTGCATTTCAGTTGCCCTTGCCGTGGTCGATGTCATAACTAGAAATGGATACATTTTTTCAGAAATAGTGATATGAACAGACTTAATTCATAAGGTGAATATTTACTGGTCAAATGACCTCATTTAGGTAATGTGAAAGGTGAAATTGGTCAAAGTAATAAAATCGTTGTTACCGTTAGTTTAACTACTCTGGGTTGGAGAACAGACAAATTGACAAGGTCAAGGGTCATTTTTTGAGTTTCTATGAAAGGGTGAATTTATAATACTTATTATAAATAATATTTAAGTAGGTCAGGTCAAATTGATTCATGAATGTGTACATTTAAAGCACTAAACTAAACCAATTTGGGGCATGACTCTTACCATAATAGATATTACTATTTCATCTCCAAACAAAACAATTTATTTATTAGTGGTTTAAATGGTAGAAATGGTTTAAACAATGGAGTAAATGTTCTTTTTCTCTTTTCGATCTGTTGTTACAGATTGAATAAATAAATACTACCGTACCTATCAGATTCAAACAGGATATTGCAAGTTACCGAGCCATGAGTTGTCACTGATCCAGAAGGATGAAAAGCAATATATGGAAGAATGGAGGAATAAATGGATGGATAGATGGACGGATGAATAAATGGATAGATGATTAATGGAAGGTAAATTAATAAAGATGAATGGATGAACAGATAGAAAGATGAATGAAAGAATGTATGGTAGGATGGATGGAAGAGTACATGGATGAACAGGTAGATGAAATGATAGAAGGAAAAAAATCATGGAAGGATAAATGGATGGATGGATAGAAGAATGGGTAGATTACTGACCCTTTTAAGAAAAACAAAGGCTTACATTCTTATTCTACCAGACAGTCAAAAAAAATTCACCTATCCAATCCCAAAACTGCTATGGCACATAAATCAATTATACATAGTGGCCCTGACATATGGAATTTCCTGCCTTTCAATCTAATGAATATTCAATCAGAGTTTGCTTTCAAAGTAGCAGTGAAAAGAATGCTGTTCTCCCAAATTACTGTCTAGACCAGAAAGAGCAAGTTGATGCAGTTGCATTAGACTTCTCCAAAGCCTTTGACCGTGTACCCCATAACCGCCTCCTCCATAAGCTCCATCACTATGGGATCCATGACAACCTTATCAGATGGATCAGGGTGTTCCTAACTGAAAGGTTACAACATGTTGTTGTAGATGGAGAGTCATCTGAATGGGTTCCAGTCACCTCTGGGGTACCGCAGGGCACAGTTCTCGGCCCACTTCTTTTTATATCCTTCATCACTGACATAGTAGATGGGATCTCTTCCAAAATCCGACTCTTTGCTGATGATGTCTTCTATACCGTCCGATCACTGATGTCACTGATAGCCAAGCCCTACAACAAGATCTCAACAGGCTGCATTCATGGGCTAACACATGGCAGATGAAATTCAACACCGAGAAATGCTACCACATCACATTCTCCCTACGTCGGAAAGCCATCACCACGACATACACGCTAGGAGACACTCCTCTTGCGTTGGTAACAGATCTCCGGTATCTAGGACTGACTTTCTCATCCAACTTGTCCTGGCAAGGCCACATGAACAATATCACATCCCGAGCCAATCGAATGCTGGGACTAGTCAGCAGAAATCTCAGCAAAACCTCACAAAAGATTCGCCAACAAGCCTACTTCTCTCTTGTGAGACCTCATCTGGAATACTGTTGCTCGGTCTGGAACCCTCACACAAACAAGCATATATCCAAAATCGAGGCAGTACAAAGGCGAGCAGCAAGATTCACCCTCCAGAGATATCGTCGTATGGACAGTGTCTCGGCCATGATTCAACATCTGAAATGGGAGAGCCTGGAGAGGAGAAGAAATGCTGCAAGCCTCCACCTCATGTACAAGATCCAAAACAACACAGTAGCCATCAATGCACACCATTACACAGCACCCATGATTGCCAGCAACACACGACAGTATCACTCAAAGAAGTTGCTGGCTATCCCATCCCGCACCCAGCTCTACCAGAACTCATTTTTCCCTCGGACAGTAACTGCGTGGAATGCACTTTCAAAGATCACCCTTGACGCTACTTCACTGGAGGGCGTCAAGGGAGCACTTCCATCCAGCATCTAGACCATTATTCCTCAGCACTACATCCTGACTTATGGATCCTGCCGAGTATCGTTGTAGAAGTAGAAGTAGGATGTTTATGTCTGCTTTATGAACAATGTGCTGTGATATGATTGTGATGCAAAACTTTCGTGAATATTTAATAATAGCTTTATTCCAAAATATTTTGATGTGATAAATTTGATTTAATGATTTCGAATATCTGTAAATACCTTCTTGATTCTCTGACCAGGTCTGAAAAGGGGAATTCCCATGCATGAATCTTGATGATCCGCATTCCTGAGATGATCTCATTCATAATCCGCACACGCTCATCGGTCAATAGGGCTGTCTTGTTCCTAAGAAAATTAGAAAATAAAAAGGAAATCAATGACACTGCATAATAACTTCATACTAAAAACATCAACAAATCTCTTTGAATGAATCTAAATGACAGTATTGCTTGTTGTTTGTTTGTTTGTTTTATTTGACTGCTCAGAAAGCATTTGTACGCTTGAAATTAAGCCACCAGGGGACCGACGGCTCTAAGTCCTCTCCGTGGGACTTGGTAATGAGGATTAAAGCCTTACCAAAGTGCACTAGCACATTGACTTGGTTTTTAACCTGGGACCTCCAGGTTACAAGGCCACTGCTCTACCAGTGATCGATTGCGCCTCCTTAAAGGCATCATTTAACAATGTTAAATCTGAGATGCATGGCCCTACGTGTTATCAGTTTCTTAGATATGGCGTTACATTGAAGCCCTTGTTTTCAATAGGCACAGCCCATAATGAAATGTGCAAGAAACAATATCCTGTTGGTAATTACATGTTCTGATTGAAGTTTTAATAAAGGCTTAGGATTGAATAATTAGATCTAGATTTATAGTTAGTCGCTGTGCCGACGTTCACCTGACTGTGTTAGCGAAATTTCTCAAACGCTGCTGTGGCTGGTCGCTACACGGCTGCTGTTGTTGTTCACCATACGGCTGGCCCTGGCGGTCGTTGTGTGGGCATTTTAGGCGACCAGTGGAAGCAAAATGAGTGGCCGCTGGTCGCGTTAGACAGGTGGTTGATGTGAACAGGCTCTTAATTACATGAAATCTCACGGGGGGATTTAAATGGTTGTTATGGACAGGTGGTCGTTACAGACAGATGGTCGTTAACACAGGTTTGACTGTATTACCTGAACTTGGAGAATAGTTTTGCCATCCATCCTTGGAGAGGAGCTAGACAGAGAAGGATGACGAATCCTACCAGACAGGACGGTCCCATGTTGTTGAAGAGTATGATGAAAATGACTATTAGCTGCAGAAGACCAATCCAGATGTCGTGCAGGAACATCAACAACTGAAAGAAAGATTGTTATATTAACTGGATGGATAGAAGGCAAGACTCGATGAAAGCAGACAAATCGGAGAAACAGAATGATGAAAGTTTGAAATAAACCGGACCAATGTTAAGAAAGTTATGAATGTTTGAAATATGAAATCACTACAGCTATATGAATCTGAAATTGGCAATTTTGTCAGTGGATTGTGACACAGTTACGGATTACTCTGCTGTTTGTCATGTACAGAAATATCACTACCGTAATTAACGGTGTATTAACCGCACTTTTTTGCTGCCGAAAAAAATCGAAGTCGGGGGTGCGTCTCATACACGGCACACCAAAACAAAACAAAAAACAGTCAGGGGAAAAAAAATGGCATCTAACAACAATCCTTCCGTTTAGAATACCATAAATCTCAGTGTATAAGGCACACTTTTTTGCCGCCGAAAAAAATTGAAAGTCGGGGGTGCGTCTTATACACAGGTACAACAATTTTTTTTTTTTTAAAGTTTCGATTTAAGCCGCTCCACCTGGCGCTATGCCTGGCAAGGTCTCCCAGCTCAATAATCTGTGTGTTAACTCACCACTCGGAAACTACAACAACACTCAAATTTGTCTGTCATCCTGGTTTGAAAGTAATCTTTCTAATAGATCTCAATATGTAGTTTATAATAATAATAATTCCTGAAATTTTTCTTCTGTTACACATGTCCTACCACAAGGTTCTATCCTAGGTACTCTACTGTTTTTAATTTACATTAATGATCTTACACATTCTTCTAAAAATGACATTGTTACTATAATTTGTGACAAGTTTACAAGCACAAATCGGCGCCTTCAACTGCACCTCAATGTTTGTTTTTTTTTTTTTTTTTTCTCCAAAAGAGGGGTGCGCCTTATACACAGAGATTTACGGATTATAATGCATGCCTACATTATAATCCAAGATGGCGGCCCGCATGTTTTGCCTCTTCTCATAGACCAATATTATTAATTTCAAAGTCATGAAAAGGCACTAAATATCAACAAACATGGTCTACAACAACTCCAAATGACAAAATTAATCCCAGCCATGAATTCTTTTTGAGCATTTGATAGCCAAAAACTAGAAAATTTTCGTCATTAAAAAAGATTTTTAAAATTCTGTCGATTTTTTTCGCCGATTATTTTTGCCGATACCGATCACAGGTGCTAGGGTGTCGCTCTGTTCTTCCGATCCGATCAAAGCCTCAACTTACAGGGTTAACCCTAATAAGGCCGGAGGGGCCATTATGCCCCCCCCCCCCCCCCCTCCACGATTTTTCTGATTGCTCGGAAATGCATATGAATGGCGCCCCGCTGCTCGCTGACTTTTTTCTTTCGAGTCTTGCGCAACTTTTAAAAGAATTTTTTTGAAAATCGAACCTACGGTTACAAGATCGGGTGACCTTTTGTCTTTGCATGTCAGCCCGAAAATCGCTAATTTTCGTGATTTGTGTACAAAACATATGGAAAAGTCATTTTTCCTAAAAACAGATCAAACATGAGTTATTAGGTCTTAATTGTTTAAAGTTTAGGTGGTTGTTTTGGAATCTAAATAGTTGAATTGTAGTAAGAAATGAAATAAAACGAAAACAATGAAATACATAAGTTAACAAAACCATGAAATACATAAGAAATTATCAAAACAAGGGATAACATAAGGAATAAGCTGGCTCTTCCAAATTTTGTTGTCGTATTATTATTCAGAATGGTCTAATGAATATATGTAGTGAAAAAGAATGCTTAAATATGAATAATATATGATTTATGGGTAAAAATGTGATTTTTATGACTTTATTTGCATAAATTACCATAAATATGCAAATGATTGATTTTTCAAAAAATTGAAATTATCATATTATTCTATACACTTTACTTGACATGCGTGCAAATTTTCGCGGCGATTGGCCGCTTCGCGGCCGAGATCTTAAGGCCGTACTAAGACCTCAAATAGCCCGGCCTTTTTAGGGTTAATAGCAACAAAAGAAATATATTTTTGTTGCTAATTTGAAGAACAAAATGTGATAAATTTAGCCCTGAAAGGGTCAACTCACCGTATCAAATCTATTCACATCACTGGATAGAATATTGACCAACTTCCCGACTGTTGTTTGCCCAAGAGATGAATTACTCAGACGTAAAGACTGTACGAAAATAAAATCAAACAAACAAATAATACTAGGGGGCAAAGGAACCATTTGTCATTTTGTTATTCTTAATTAATTAACTCAAAAGTCATGACTTGTATCAGACTCAGATTTGCAATTTCACTTGAAGTAAGTTCTTCGATATTTCTTCCAATAGTCTTTTCAATTGTTCTGAATATCAAATTAGATTCTCAAATTTTGGCAAGGTGAAAGCCATGAATTCTGTATCTATCACTAATTAATCCAAAAGCAACGAGGACAATGACAACAACAACAACAACACAACAACAACGATGATAATAATAGCTACATTTGCATCTACATTGTGCACCGTGACATATACGTCCCAGCTAGGTATGCTCAAGGTGCCTACAAAGTACCATCATTACCGTGGCTTTTGCCCAGATGCCCTATGGCACTCGAAGCATTCAAGGAACAAGTTTCTACCAGGTACCGGTACACATACATGTAACAACTGGGTGAAGAGTGGCATGCGTTGATTATGTCTTGGCAAAGGACACTGGTGCCATTACACAATATCATTACATAATGACATTATTTCCACTGAATGTCTTATACAGTCAAGCCTGCTTTGGCGACCGCCTGTGCAAAAAAAACGGCTGTAAAGACCATATATACTTTCTGTTCCCCTTAAAATAGGGTTTCTCATAGAAACCTGTACATAAAGACCACCTGCATATAAAGACAACGTTTCCCTTGCATGGTGTTCATGAACAGGTTTCACTGTACAAAAGTAAAATACATTTCAACAAGGCTCAACACTAGCAGGCACCCAAGCCACATGGAGGAGGTTTCACAAAGATCGTAAGTCAAACTTAACTCTAAGTGTGACTTAAAAATTATGGAGAGCTATTTGTAGCCTTAAAATAAAATGTACCGGTATTCAAAAAACGAAAATTTAAATATTTTAGACTTTTTATAAATTCCACATCAAGAACATGAAATCTCCTTGATAATAGAAAATATGAAAGATTTGTATCAACATTTCATGCCTTTAAAAAAAAAACTTTTACAAAATATTTCCATTGATGCTAACGACTTTCCATAGTTGTTAAGTCCAACTTAGAGATAAGTTCAACTTAGGATCTTTGTGAAACACCCCCAGGATACGCAAAATCGAATAACGTGCCCCCTTATTGACTATCAGTGCCTTAGGCTGCATAAGAGGGCCAGTTGGTTTAAGTAAGCAATGGGTTCACGTACATTAAAAGCTCAGACCTGCAGACCCTTATTCAATTCCATCCAGGCAGAACCACTCCCTTCAAATAAGCATGGAGACCCGCACAACAAAATAGTTTGAGATAAGAAAAAGTTTGGAAATACCCTTGAAAGCTAGCTTACCTTTCTGAAGACCAGAGCACTCGTTGCGATGCGGACCTGCATGCCAATCCTGGCCATCTGAAATAAGTAGGGATGGTGCATTATTGTAGCACAGGCTCCGCATAGGACCATCCCCAGGGCACAGAGGTAAGCCTGAGTGGTTGTGATTTTGGGCTCCGGAGAAAAGTAGGTGATGAGGTAGCTGAGAATGATGGGTTGAAGGAGTTTGAAGACACATTCCTGGGGAGAAAAAAAACAAGGATTTAAGTTATTTTCTTTCTCTTTCTTGGACATTGGGAAGAATACGAGGCTTCCCAGGGAGCGACAGAAAAGGATTCAAGTCATTTTCTTTCTCTTTCTTGGACATCTGGAAGAAGTAAGGCTTCCCAGGGAGCGACAGAAAAGGATTCAAGTCATTTTCTTTCTCTTTCTTGGACATCTGGAAGAATACAAGGTTTCCCAGGGAGCGACAGAAAAAGATTCAAGTCATTTTCTTTCTCCTTTTTGGACATGGGGAAGAAGTAAGGATTCCAAGGAGCGACGGAAAAGGATTCAAGTTATTTCTTTCTCTTTCTTGGACATCGGGAAGAATACAAGGCTTCCCAGGGAGCGACAGAAAAGGATTCAAGTCATTTTCTTTCTCCTTTTTGGACATGGGGAAGAAGTAAGGATTCCAAGGAGCGACAGAAAAGGATTCAAGTTATTTCTTTCTCTTTCTTGGACATGGGGAAGAATACAAGGCTTCCCAGGGAGCGACAGAAAAGGATTCAAGTCATTTTCTTTCTTTTTCTTGGACATCTGGAAGAATACAAGGTTTCCCAGGGAGCGACAGAAAAAGATTCAAGTCATTTTCTTTCTCCTTTATGGACATGGGGAAGAAGTAAGGATTCCAAGGAGCGACAGAAAAGGATTCAAGGTATTTCTTTCTCTTTCTTGGACATCGGGAAGAATACAAGGCTTCCCAGGGAGCGACACAAAAGGATTCAAGTCATTTTCTTTCTCTTTCTTGGACATGGGGAAGAATACAAGGTTTCCCAGGGAGCGACAGAAAAGGATTCAAGTCATTTTCTTTCTCTTTCTTGGACATGGGGAAGAATACAAGGTTTCCCAGGGAGCGACAGAAAAGGATTCAAGTCATTTTCTTTCTCCTTTTTGGACATCTGGAAGATCTAAAGATTCCCACAGAGCAAGAGAGAGGGAATCAAGTCCTTTTCTTTCTACTTTTAGGACATCGGGAAGAAGTAAAAATTCCTAGGGAGCGACAGAAAAAGCTTCAAGTCAGTTTTAGAAGAGTTGTATTGGCTCGGTCGTTACGGCATCTGCCTGTCGAACCAAAGATCGCGGTTCATATCCAACCCAAATAGATGACTGAAGTCTTAAAGTGAACTTGCCCCTCCCATATCATAGACGCAGGCTAAGTAACCTGTGTGTTCTGGTTATTCTGCATTTGTAGAGGGGTTGTGGTCCAGTGGATAAGTCTCCAGACTATGAACCACAACGTACAAGGTTCGGATCCCTGCCACAACACTAACGTCCTTTGGCAAGACGTTAACCTACATTTGCCACACTGCACCCAGGTGAGGTAAATGGGTACCTGGTAGGATTATTCCTTGAATTGCACTATGCGCTGAAAACAGCTGCCAGAGCTAAAGCTAGGGTAATAATTTCCAAAGCTCTGTGGAAGCGCATAGGGACATTATATCATAATGTGTTATAAGCTATACAAGAATAGATTATTGTTTTGTTTTCAGCCAACTCACCTCAAAGAAAGCTTTGACCCCTGAAAGGGCTGCTGGGCGTATGAAGGTTTTGATTAAAGCTCGGAGGAGGCTTGGCTTCTTATGATGATTTTCATGCGCCTTGAGCTCCTTGTTCCAGTTTCTACACAGGAAAAAAAGTAAGAAATGTTTTTGTTTAATGAAAGAAAGAACAAACGAATGAATGAAATTAACAAATAAGGAAAGATTAAAAGATAGAAGAATGAATGAAGGAAAGAAAGAAGAAAAGCAAAATAAAGGAAAACAGAATGAAAAAAAGAAGGAGAGAGAAAGGAAGGAAGAAAAAAGGAGAAAAAACACCAGGAATCACTAGCTATATGCATGTAAAAGCTTGGTTAACAATTATGACACAGTATTGTTTAACTTTCCATACCGGTAATTTATAATCAAAATGTCATTCTAGAGAATACATGTATTGTGTGTAGGTGTAATTATTTGTAGAATTTATAGGGGAAATCTACATGTAGACTGACATCAGCCTGATAATTTCAGAAAAAGTACCAAAACATGAGCCCCATAAAACTGAACCTTGATAAGCCTGTTCGCTTCCTTTCAGGAAAACCAAGGGATTACAACTTTAAAGAGAAGGTTGAGTTCTGGTCAAGATGTAGAATAACTTGTGATCTTAATTATTATTTGTACATGAATGTCAGTTAGGAAAAAGATATTATGATGCAATGTCCCCTAAAAACAACTACTCTTCAAATGCTCTCATTTTAAAGTACTTTTAATTTCAAGAAATTTGAAGAGCAATTCTTTTCAGGGGATATCGTCAAATATGAATTTAGTTTTATTTTATTTTTTTAAATACAACAAATCAAAGTCTCTTACCTTTCGAGTCTATCAGCAAGGAAATTGGAATCATCTTCGCTGCATATCCGATAGAGATCAGGCTGCTCCAACGTGTTCCTGTAGCCATACTTAAAGAATGGCAACAGCCAACTACAAAGATACCAGAGAGAGAAAAAGAGAGAGAGATTCTAGCTATATATTCTGTAAGCAAACAGTTATTTTGATTGAATTATTGATTATTGATTGAACGGTATCTAATTTCAAAATGAAAATCACATTTCTAGAAAGCTAATTTTATGCCCTTTCATATGACACCTCTATCAGGAAAAAGTAAAGTTATGCTTGTATTTCCATAATTACATTAAACGAATTTGTTTTCACTGGCTGCCTGCTGTAGCAACAGAGTTGCCAAAAGACTTTATGCATTGACAATAACAGTTTAAAATATGGCTGCAAAAACGAAGAAAATCCTGAAAATGACCCTTGAACGCATCACACAGTCAAGCTGGTAAGTGGAACAAAGGTATATTAGCCTAGGCCTAATTTTGGAGTATAAATGCATCGGATTCGAATCCGCCAACATGAAACTTTAGCGTATTCTTTACTGGCATGATAGTAGGAGACCCTATGGCCGGCTTCTGTCTCAAAAAATAGAAACGAGCAGACCCTACCCAAAGGCTAACAAACGAAAGGGGACAGGGGTGGTCAGGGGGACACAGTGCCCCCCCCCCCCCCTACTTTTTCAAGTACCTCGAAAGTGCCCCCTTCACTTTGAAAAGTGCTCCTATTAATTTGTAATAGTGCCCCTTCCCTTTTTCACCTCTGACAAGTTCCCATTTTCCTTTGCAATAATTGTTCATTTTCCATTGTCATTTTTAATTTCTAGTAAGTGCCCCTTTGCAGACCTGTACGAGAAGTACCCCTTCACCTTTGATAATTGCCATATTCAAATCGCATAAGCGCACCTTATATTTCCACATGTGCCCCTTTTCCTTTGTAATAAGTGCCCCTTTTCACCTCTGATAATTTCCCTCTTAACAATGATACATGCTTCTATTCCTTTCTAATAAGGGACTTATTCCCTTTTCATAAATGCCCCTTTTCACCTCTCATAAATGCCCCTTTCCCGTCGACAAAATGCCTATTTTCCATTCTCATAAGTGCCTTTTTCCATCGCTGATGTATGAATTAAGTGCCCCATTTTCACCTCTGATAATCACGTCTGATCATTTCCCTTTAAGTTTCTGGACACCCCCACCCCTCCACCCTCCATCCCTCCCCCCCCCCCCCCCCCCCCCCATACTACTAGCACTCCACTCATACAACTACACTATCACTTCTTCTTCTTCTTCTGGTATCTAGACTACTCCTCAAAGTTCCGTAAGGAACCAAGCTCGGCATGCGCATGCTCACTAGCAGCCGAGGTAGCGGGGACGATATGCCTCCGCTGCTGATGCCCCATTCATAATAATTAATGCAGTGTAGGCCTAGGCTATAATATAAGTGACAGGTGCGTACGTTCGTTGGGGCACTAACTCACCAGAAAAACGTTGAGACAAAATCCCACCATTTTCTGCTGGATTTGGAGGACCGTCTGTCATCTTGAACGTGAACTTGAACTGTCAGCTTGCATATAGATCTAACGACCTTGTATCTCCGACTTCATGCTTTCGATCTCAGGCTCAGCGTAATACCAAGCTAGTCTCAGTTTCAGCTGCAGGAATATCTCGCGATACACGTCGAGATATGGCGGGGCGCCGCGCTAGCGGATGGGAGGGGGTGGGAGGGCAGGGGCAGGGACGGCGATTTATTTTCATGACCAAGGGGTCGGAATACGAGGGACCAGTGGCGTAGTGAACAAAAACGTTTTTTGGGCACTAACTAGTGAGCATTCATTTGTTAATTTGTTTTTACCCCGAAAATTTGAAAATCGCGTCGGCCGATAGTGAGCGCCTTTTTAAAACTAAACACCCCCCCCCCCCCCTTGACCCCCAAAAAGGAGTAATTTTCTGGTCACATTTCTTTCTTCTTTTACCAGGGGGGCCCTGAGGGGGGGGGGGTGCAAATTTTTAAATTTTCGAGGACGATTTTTTTATTTTTTTTTGCTCACTACCCCCCCCCCCCCCCCCCCCCCCCCCCCCCCCCCCCAACTGAGCGAATTTTCGGCCGGCGCGATTTTCAAATTTTCGGGAGCAAAAAAAAAAAATAACCGCCCATGGCGGGGGGGGGGGTGCACATATATAAACACACACATCCTCTCTAGGGTAATAATAATTATGTAATTTATTTAAAAGCGCACTATATGTCTTATAGGACAGGAGTTACGCCATATAAGTGGTACATAATTATTGTTCTTATTCGTATTCTTGCCATGCTTGCCCAGTTCTCGGTCTTTTTCTCGTTCATATCTTCTCATTCTTCTTTTATTGCACCCACCCTCTTTCCTGTAATTTCTCCCATCTTATCTCTCTTTCTTTTACGTATTTCTGCATATTCTAACTCTCTTTCGCATAATGTTCATATAATTTACTTCATTTTGAATACATTTACACCTACTCTTAAAATCATTTGCCCAGCACCAGGTCAATTATGCAAACATAACAACTTCAATGCCTCTTGACATAATGCCTCTTAACATTTTAGTCAGTACTAATTGGCCTTCGGGCCACATATTTGACGTCTCGTGGGCCAGCAGCAGAAAATGTGTCTGTCATGGTGATTTCCTTAGTCTGTAAGAATAAACCCGACCATTCCAAATCGGTTTTTGAGTGGTGCCTAGAAATAGGCCTATTTAACTTGGGTCAATGCTACAATAACGGGTCTTTGGGCTATATTTTGGGGGCATTTGGCGGGCTCTAAGAAGCAGAAATGTGTCTGGCATTGGCCATTCAGTGCTTTGTGGCATTCATGCATTTAGTTAACATTGGTTTCAAGTGGTACCTCGTTCATTTGATCATACGCATTTTCGGGCCCTTTTAATTAACCGGCCCCAGGGGCCAAATGCAGCCGAGGGACCCCAGCAGGCTTCTATATTTGGATATACTAGGTTCCTCTCCCAATGTTCCAACACTCAGATAAGGGTACCTCATTCCTTTGACCAAAGTGCACTGGGCTGCCGGACTAATTCGGTATAGTTCGTAAATACTTATTGTAGAAAAAAACCCAGAATGAACTACCTGCGAAAAGTCTCAGGACACGGTCATTGCACAGTTACAATAGGGACTTTTAGATTTGCACGACGACAACGTGGACTGCTACGTGGCACTGTCAGTGCCTAAAAAGGACGTTACACGTGACTGTCAGTACCTTAAAAGGTACGTCACGCGTAGCAGTTCGCGCAAATCTAAAAGTCCCTATTGAGGATAAAGCAAGGTTCTGACATCACAATGAATATTCAAGGCTCTCTCCCCCCCCCCCCCTCCCTTTCTCTCCCCCTCCCCCTCTCTCTTTCTCTTTTTCTTTCGAAATACAATTTTGATAGCTGTTTCCATCAGAAATGTGTAAACCAAGACGTAATCAAATTGATGATGATGATGATGAACAGCATTTGTATAGCGCCATTTATCTGCAAAAGCATTCAAAGGCGCCTGGCTCCCTCAATATGTCACATATTATTCGCAATGTTGCCGGAAAAGATAGGTTTTGAGTTCAGATTTAAAGGTATCAATGTTGTTACAATTTCGAAGTTGGACAGGTAGAGAGTTCCAAAGATGCGGAGCAGATGAAGAGAAGGCTCTATCCCCGTATGTTTTTAGACGGGTACTGGGCACTTGAAGAACGAGTCCCGCACAGCGTAGTCCTGGTCGTAGCTGACGTACACTGATGAGAGCAGATACATAGCCAGGGGACAAGTTATGTAGAGCCTTAAATGCAAGCAGCAAGATCTTATACTGCACTCTGCAGTGCACTGGCAGCCAATGAAGCTCATGGAGTGTAGGCGAGATGTGGTCAAACTTCCTGATTCCCATCAGAAGGCGAGCAGCAGCATTCTGGACCGCCTGGAGACGTTTGATGGCTGATGATGGTAAGCCGACAAGGAGAGAGTTGCAGAAATCCAGCCTTGAGGTTATTAGAGCATGAATGAGGTTTTCCGCGGCACTTCTGGTGAGACAGTGTCTGATCTCTGCAATCCTGCGGAGATGGTAGAATGCAGACTGACAGACACGCGAAATGTGATCCTTCATGCTCATAGTTCTGTCGAAGACTACTCCAAGATTTCTAGCCTTGTTGTTGGGAGATACAGCTTCCTCACCGACTAGAATAGGAGTACCTATGGGAATATAAAGACAACCGAAAAAATGCCTGTAGTTTCTACAGAAAATTGCATTTATGGGCACTTTTTGTACCATTACCTGCAATCATGCCTCAGCCTCAGCGCGCCAAAAATGTTTACATGTCCATGCATTTACCAAAATCATAATGCTATAAACTGAAAACGACAATTTTTTGGCTGAATATGTTTTTGTTTTTGTTTTTCCTTCAAAAAGTAATAAAAACCTATTAAAACTGAAACACTTTCAATTTTGCTCATTTTTTCGGTGTATTCAAAAGTTTTATAACTAAAAGAATTGTAACTGCATCGTAAAATAGCACACTATGAACATGAGCATAGCGAACGGCATATATAATTTATGTAGAAGCCTTGGCTGTCCATGCCATGATATTTAGGCTGTAACTTTCTTTCTTTTTGAACATGTGTTAGAATACTTAGTTTTATATGTTACTCTTTCCCCTACCCGCACACTTTCATGACGCATTCTCCATACATGATAAATAATCGATTCTCCTGAGAATAAGATGAGACCATTAAAATGATCAGGGTAAAATATTTGAATGCAAAGTACTAATTTCATTTTATTTAATTTCATATGATTTCAATCATACTATCTGCCCAACGTACATTAAGACATGTATCAATATTTTGCTTACATTATAAAGAGATAAAACTCTCAGACATATTTTACAAGAACACAAATAAGAAACTAAACATTGGTACATTAAACACCATATAGAACATGTACAAAATTCATTTCAGTTTGTTTTTACTTCTCTTCTTCGATTAAGTTAAATACTTTTAGTTCCCTATTTCTATGAAAAAAGGGAAAACATAAACCATTTAGATGAAATATAAACAGGGGACTCTTAATTTACCTTTACTAATTATGATAGAAATATTCACAACATTTTCTTTACAGGTTACGCTTATTATATCGTGATGTCTTTCAGTTTTACCACATTTATTACACAACATACCATTACTTATATTACAATCTATTAACTTTCTTTAAATGCATAATAGAGAATTTCTTTATGTTAGTGATATGCGATGTATAAGCAACGTTAATATAACTATATACCTCAAAAACATAACACAAATAAGAAACTAAACACTGGTACATTAAATACGATATAGAACATGTACAAAATTCATTTTAGTTTGTTCTAGACCCTCGAAAGGTATCGTATATTTGTATATTATACAATTTTTGTTGTTGTTGTTGTTGTTGTTTTATCTATTTCAATACGATAATAAAGAAAACCTGCTTTCAGGCGCAAGGCTGTTTTTCAGAAAGTCCGTATACGAAATAAGACAACCTCACAAAAATAACATAGTAATTACAAATTATTTACAAAGAATAAATACGAATTTCAATAACTCAGTACAAGTTATACACACATTTTCTTTTTAGTGAAAGAAAAAAAAACAGATAGTATAGAAGACAGAAATAGTAGGGAAATAGAAGAATCAGACAAACAATATTTACGAACAAAAAACTATCATGATCAAATCCCGGCAACTTTTTAAAAACTTATTGGGAAGATATGTTGAATGCATTTGATAAAAGCCGGTAGTTTGGTTGACGTTCTAACAGTTTGAGGGAGGTAATTAAATAATTGACTGACAGTGTATATTGTGCTTTTTTCCCCTCAAAATGTTAGTGTTTGGTTTCAATGGTTTGGCAAGGAGAGTTATCCGTTTAATTCACAATTGATTCACAAGATTCCTTAACATTTATAACTGTTCTCTAAGTTCTAAATTGAAAATAATCTTTAACCCAGCGTTTAGTCAATCATTATCAAAGTTATCAAAATCATAAGATTTCAGTTTTTAAAAGCAATATTCATGACTAACTACATCAAGCGCCTTGTCCAGGTCTAATGCCACAAGCCCTACCACATCACTTCGATCAATTGATTTACTTATTTATATTTTCCGTTAGTTTTAAATGAGCGAGGCTTGTTGAAAAATGTCGACGGGAAACAATTTGATTTGGTATCAAAATGTCATTTTCGTTAAGATATTTAAGGTATTTGTTTGAAAACCAACTTTTCATTAACCTTAGAGAGAATGTAGTACAGAATGACATTGGCCTTTAGTTTAATGGATTTGAGGCATCGCTACCTTGGAACAATAAAGTGATTCTTGCCTTTTTCCACTCGAGTGGAACATGCCCTCTTTCTGTTTTCATTACTGTATTACAAAGGCAGTCGTCATTGCTCGTCCAAACAGTATTCGATTCCGTATTGTTATAATCTACTATTAATAAAATTTATTTTACTTAATTAAGATAATTCTGATAAAAGTGAGATATTTAGACTCATGAAGCTTCCCCGCCCACCCCCCCCCCCCCCAACAACAAAAATAAATAAATATATATTATATATATACATGTATATTTTTAATCTTCAAAGACAAAGGCACTACAGCGTAAAGTGATAGTTTTAGTATTTTTTTATACAAAATAATAAATTCATGGATAAATAAGTAAATAAGTTAATTAATTAATTAATAGAGTAGTGCATTAATTTATTTGATAGATAATTCATTAATGAAATTGATGAATTAAATAAATAGACAAATAAATGAATGAATGAATAAAATAATTCATAACAAAAACGAATAAATAAATTGTTAAAAATAAATAAGTAGATAGAAAATCAATAGAATAAGGGGGGGTTGGGCTGTTTGGACCTCAAAATCATTTCTGTACGCCTAGCTAAAGTTTAATTTCTGCAGTTGGTACGCTCGTGTAATCACTTCTTTGTTTATCTGTGACATATCTGTGTTCCGCGAATTGACGAATCTTTCGAAACGCTGCCGTAAGAACTACGCACTGGACAACGATTAGCAACACCAATGATACAAATGCTAATAAAACGCCCCAATTCAGTGTTATGTATACATTGTTCTTAGCGGGTCTTTCCGTAGTAGTTTCTTTTACTGGGGATAATGTAGCAATAGTAGGGGAATAAATGTTATCTTCTATTGGGCTTTGGGATGATGTTGAATCTTGCTGAGGCGCGGCGCAGGGATCTGTGATGATGTTTCCATTGTGTAAGGGATCCCATACAAAGTCATTACATGTGCATCTATCGATTGGTTGATCTTGAAGAGAAGCACAGCAGAAAGCTGTTTGAGGATACCTGACCCAGATAGTCTGTTGTAGAATATCCCCTGCCTCCGTAGGTGTAGTCACACGGGGTAGCCGAATTCCATTTTGATAGCAAGCAATTTGGCCTGACATACTCCCCGCAGGAGCCTTGCACAGCATGGATCTCCAGTCATCGACAACATTCTCCTCTCCCCACTCGCAAGACGCCTTACCCGGTGGATAATCAACTCTCAAACCAACCCTTGGATCCTCTAGAATATTTCCAACACCATCGTAAGCGGTGAGAATATATCCACCTTCATCAGACCTTTGGACAGGGTTGATTTTAAGTTGGAGAAGACAGTTGTTGCTCTCAGTTTCACTTTGAAACGCAAGTTCTTGATTCTCGGGCATTGACACTGACTCTGGATTAGCTGAATCGTAAAATGGAGATATGTATCCAAATCGTAGATTGACCCGTGCGCTGTCACAAGGGTAACTAAAATTAAGTTGTGCATAATCCCCCTCAACGACAGTTACAATTGTAGTATCCCCTCTCGTGAATGCGAGTAAACTAAGCAAAATTATGAAAACACCCATTTTATGGAAAGTTCTTCGAGACTTGTTTTTTATAAAACTGTTCGTGACTGACGAAAAGATTTCGTTACACTGTAAAATTGCCAAATCAAACACGATCGATATGTTTGGCGTTGAGTCTTTTCATCAAACCACGACTTTCATTTTGCTTCACAAATGAATTAAATTTGAAATTGATCTCGTCCCTCGTCGCGATTAATCTGGTTCAAGTTTGCATGGGATCCAACATCTGGTACAATTTCTTCACGATGAAAAAGTGAAAATAACAAGCTCCTTCTTTAACTTTTTTTCCATGAAAGTCCAAGCAGTGTAGACGTAGTATATTCACTCAGTTACACAATTTGTTTCTTTATCATAATTATTATGATGAATCCGGCTTTGCAGTAGCTACTCAATCACAACTTTTACCTTCAAAAATAGATGAACAGTCTTATATTTTAGCTTTCCATATCGTCTGCGTTGACTATGAAAACATCATATGTTTGAAATCTGAAACATACAAATTACTGGCATTATTTTAGTACTATAGGATATAAGATTAGATTTAAAAAAAAATAATGATATACTTCATCAACTAAATAAAGAATGAAATGTACATTTATATATAAATATGTATATATATATATATATATATAAAGCAAGAAGTTAGATAGGGCCCCCTTAAACGTACAAACATAATTTTCAATTGAAATTGAAATTGAATAGTCAGATCTTACATAAAACATTTTAAAAGGAAAATATTAAAAAGTGAAAGAAATGTCTGTAATATGCCAATTAATATGTGCTACTCATCATATTGTACGAAAATATTGAGAGTATTAGAAAGCAGTAAATTTAGAAAGTGAAGGGCATCATTTGACAAGAATGTTCATAACAAGTTTTGCCAAGAAAGTACAAGTTATTATTGAGCTATTCGTATCACTCCCTTCATAAAATAAATTAAAATCAAAGTTTTTTTTTCCTGTTTAACGGAATAACGAGACTAGATTTAAAACTATGTATTCTAAAAAGCTACATACATTCTATTCGTCTGCGCATAATAACAGCATACAATTATTATGCTATGGTCTAGTGGAAAAGTCACCCGACTGCAGATCACAAGGTATGGGGTTCGAATCCCAGCACGAAATCTACATTTGTAAAATGACGCCTGGCTGGAATGCTCCCCAGGGAGTGGAGAATGTGAATACATTGTGTGTGTACAAGCCTGATTCCAATGACCGGAGTAATATAGATATGTAAACCGCTTAGAGATATCGATAATGTATTAAGCGCTACATAAAAGCGGAATATTAATATTTTTTATTATTCTTTGTTATGATACTCCTAAACTGTACATATAATTATTTTAATGCGCTTAATTCTTACGAATACATACCCATATCACGCATTTCTGAGCCCAGCGATGGTATACTAGATGAAAGTTCAAGTTTTTAGCACACTGGTTTTATAAGTGCTAAGAAAATGCAAACATTCTGATTAAAAATTAGAGAGTATTCGCGTAACAACCTCAGTTTAAAGCTCGTTGTAAGTTATGTATGGTGGTGATTCTGACGAACACCGTGTCCTCTCTGTTCATACTGCATAGAGTATTGTGGTATGAAATATCCAAGAGTCAAAGTATAGATTTTTTAAATAATGCATTAATCTTTCGTCAACAACTTTCCAGTGCAGATGTTGCTCGGTATTGATTTTTTAAATATTCCCACTATGGGATCTTGCTTAGTATATTATAAAAGAGTGTGATAGAAGATATTTACATTCGTTGGGTATCTATAATTAAAACCACTTTTCTATTTGAGACGATTGTTTTTCTTTGTAGAAATCTTGGGTGGGTTATTAAATGTTCCTCAAAAAAGATCCGAGCTGATACACACAGAGAAAAGTAGGTGTAAATTGACTCCCTATAGGGAGTAACTGCTTGTCGCATAAGTGACACCCTCAGGGAGTAAATTTACTCCCCAATATAGGGAGTAAATTACTTTTTTTCATAAGAAGGTGTAAATATGCACCCCAAGGTTATGATTGTACTCCCTTTAAGGTGTGAGATTTGCACCCAATGGTGCTCATTTAACACCTTTTGGTTCCATTTTCATGAAAAATGGGTTCAAATTTACACCCGTGGGGGTGAATTTTATACCCTTTATGATCGATTCCACACCCTGTAGGGAGTAAATCTACACCCTTTTTATGCACAGCATCAACCAATTGATCATCCCTCGAGCAAGCATACATGCTTCGTAATCACCTTACAGTCACTGATTCTCATCCTTTTGTCTACGTTTCACTGCTCTAAAGAAATCAGACCAGTATGTCGAGTTATATGTTGAAAGGCTCACCTAAACAACAATTATTGTGAACTCAACACAAGTGCAGACTGTAAGAACTAACTTATGGCTGGAGTTATCGGTTCAAATGTAATGGAATTACCTAAACACAAAATCCTGCCTTACCGAATTTCTTCCCTTTACTTACACGTATAAGAAGACAATTATGTATTAGTTAGTAAAACAACGCTTCTGCTAATTTCATTAAATTATCAAATATAAGCCTCGGTACAACCCCTTATTCCTCATCGGATAACTTTCACACAAATAATATTCCCAAATGAAACATGATACCTCCCCTAACATGACTAAATATTTTATTTCTCTGTGTGTAGATGGATGGATGGATGGATGAATAGATAGATAGATATCGAAGATATATGGAATATATATATATATATATATATATGGATGGATAGAGAGAGAGATACATAGATGGATGGGTAAATGGATAGGTTGACTCGGCCCCAATGGAAATAATTCATGTTAAAGGGATCCGGTAAGCGTTATTTTTTTATGCGGCACAGATTGGGGCATGGCGCGTGTTAAACCTATGGGAAGTTTGTTCTTTCCCTTCTGAATAGTGTCTGCACGTACGTGAGACTAGTCATGTTCGCTAGCGCATTAGCGCTGCGAAGAAGTTTGTATATCCATCGCGAACTATGTGTTTAGATAACATTCCTCTTCATTTAAGTTAGTTAAGTTTTATTGACTAATTATTGTGATGTTCTCCTTATTATTGACGTGCTGCCTCCTGTTCAGATTTCCAATTTGATTTTAATTGTTGATGTAATGATTTTCCATGCGGTAGTGGATTACATGTAGATCTAACTCTATTAAAAACAGAACTCTACTACTTATACTGTCTAGTACGCACACGACCAGTATGAGTCTGTAAATCAAGACCCCTTTTAAAAAAAAGCCCCAATCTGTGCCGCATAAAAAAATAACGCATCCGGTAACTTTGTCTTAGATCCTTTAGAAATAATCCTTGATTTAGCTCATGCTGCAATGATAATTATAAACCTTTAGGTCAGTCAGGAAGTCCATGACTTTTACAAGCCGATCGCCTGTCTGATTATCAAGATATTAATAATTGGAATTACAAATTTTGAAAACCGTTCGCTGAACGGTTTTCATAACACTACAGTTTATTGGGGAAAACGAGTATGGTAAAACCGGTCACTCAAAGATTTTTACTTTTTTGAGGCATTTCTTGATCTTTTGAAGTGCGATTTTGTTAAGGCTTCAATGTTACACCATATCACAGACACTGGTAACATGTAGGACCGTGTATCTCAGATTTAAAATTGTTAAACGGATCCCTTTAATGGACTTTTATCGTGTAATACAAATAACCATACCAACCAACAGATAAATAAAAATATAAATATATAGATAGATTGGTTGAAAGGAAGATAGATAAACACGATAAACATATATATTGATCTATAGAAATAGAAAGATAGAAACTACAGTACAAATTAACGTACGGACTGAAAGGGATATAGTTGTGATCATTAAGAAAATAAATAATGTGCATTTTGAGAGATTTGAGGAGGGGGAGGTAGGGGGAGGTAGGGAGCGGGAGAGAGAGAGAGAGAGAGAGGGAGAGAGAGAGGGAGAGGGAGACAAAGAGCGAGAGACACACATAGAAATAGAGACAAAGCGAGAGAGAGAGAGAGAGAGGGGGGAAGAGAGAGAAAGAGAGAGAGAGAGAGAGAAATACACGGAAAAGGGGGGATAATAGAATGAAGGGAATGAGGAAGAGAGATTAGGGGAGTTAGAGAAACAGAGGGCAAAATAGCGACAGACACTGTGACCCGAATTCACAAAGGAGGTTTGTCGACAAACCTAGGATTATGTGCGTCATCCCTTACAAAAAAAATGTTCAATAGTATACCAATGGTATACCATTCGGAAGTACCACTGTAAATACCATACAGATACCATTCACAAACACCATTTAAATACCATTCGAATACCATTGAGATTACGCTCGCTACGCTTGAATGGGCACCATTCATCTACCAGTGAAATACCATTCAACCTAATAATAATTTTTTGGACGCTCATTTGCATAATCAGCGATGGTAGATGAATGTTACTATTTACACTATTGAAATTTGAATATGAAATATGCAAATTTTGTAACATTAATCTACCATTCACCATTGGCATGGTAGGCCAATGGTGGTTGTTGAATGGTAGGCCAATGGTTAATGGTGATTGGTAGGCCAATGGTGGATGTTGAATGGTAGGCCAATGGTGGATGGTGAATGGTAGGCCAATCTACCATCCACCATTGGCCTACCATTCACCATCCACCATTGGCCTACCATTCACCATCCACCATTGGCCTACCATTCAACATCCACCATTGGCCTACCATTCAACATCCACCATTGGCTCACCATCCACCATTGGCCTACCATGCCAATGGTGAATGGTAGATTAATGTTACAAAATTTGCATATTTCATATTCAAATTTCAATGGTGTAAATAGTACCGTTCATCTACCATTGGTGATTATGCAAATGAGCGTCCAAAAAATTATTATTAGGTTGAATGGTATTTTACTGGTAGATGAATGGTGCCCAATGGTATGTTGCAAGCGTAATCTCAATGGTATCCGAATGGTATTTAAATGGTGTTTGTGAATGGTATCTGTATGGTATTTTCAGTGGTACTTCCGAATGGTATTTAAATGGTGTTTTGTGAATTGGGTCCGTATGATATTTTCCATGTTTCCTTGATTTTATTTCTGTATTTCTTTTAATGTAAGCTTAAGGTATAAAACAAAATATACTGAAATAATTTCAACATATTATTATAAATTCAAAGTAATATCCGAACTATCTGTGGTAGAAGTGCTGAATACCGCAACAGTAAGCGACGCGTCATTAGGATTGCGGCATCAAAACAAGAATCTTATAAAAGGTGAAATTTAAAATGAAAATGTGTTCATACGATGTTTGTGTTTGAGCTTGTGAGGGCGTGCATGTCTGTATGGGCGTGTGTACGTGCGTGTGCGTGTGTATGTATGTATGTCGGTAATAATTTGCTTATGATTATTGATATTTATGATGCGATACCCAGCTTATGGAAGGATGATTCAGGGTTCATACAATTCCTCGAGGTTGATGGTATAAGCTATAATACTTTAATATTCCCATATCTCAGGTAAAAAAATACATTTTTTGGATGTGGGTTCAAGAACAATTTATGATTATTTTATAAAAATACTGCAGCAAACGTATGATTTGCAGGTAAGGATGGGCAAAATGATTATGATTTTATAGATAAAGAATTAAAAGAAATATTTCTAAGACCAAGAATTACTATACTCATTAGAAAACAATGAGAATTTCAATGCAAATTATTGCATGGAGCCATATATAGTAATGAGCATCTTCATAGATTTGGTTTTGTTGGTGATAATTCATGTTCGTTTTTTAAGCAGGAAATAGAAACATACAAACATTTATTTTTATCTTGCGGGAGCGTCCAAAGGATATGGCAGGATTTAGTACAACTTTTTTATTTAGATGACATTAAAGATTTATAATGGCGAGATATTTTGTTGGGTTGGCAGGTAGCTCATATAGACTAAAAATGTGTAATACTATAATTTTCATGGTGAAGTATGTTACATTTATGTCAAGATCCGGGGGTCGAGTACCAACTTTAGAAAAGATGAAGAAATGCATTTTTAAGTATAGGGATGAGGAAAAGAAAATAGCCATTAAATGGGAAAGCTGGGATCACATTTCTTAAAGTGGGAGCAGCTTTGTGTTAATTGCAATGACGACCTTCGTCATTGCCTTGTTTTTGTTCACATTCTGCCCCATTAATATTCTCCTTAGTATATTCCTTATCGTCCGGAAATCACATTCGTTTTGCACGTAGTGCTTGTCATTCCTAGTTAGGTACTTTCCTCAAGTTCTTTTCCTTTCAAATTTCGTAGGCATCATCTCTAGCATCTCATCAAGGTCACCTACTTTTTCGATTTTCGAAATCAGTCATGCATGACCGTCCAGGCGCCATTTTGTCCGTTTCTGGTCCATTTTAAGGCCTTTCTATCTTCCTTCCTATCTCCACTATCCTAGATCCTACAAACTTCTAACAAATTCCTCTAGATAGTCTAAGAGGTGTTCTTTCATCTGCGACGTATAACCTGACCTTCAAAATGCCATCTTCGTACTCAAAATTCAAATCTGAAACCGACTCCGTCAAAAATCTTTAAAATTCTTGAGAAATGGACCCCTAAATAATCTAAAACTGCCATAACTTTCTCATATAATGTCCGTTTTGTATTAAAATCTCACAGTATGTTTGTCTCATAATTGCTGATAGCCATGCCCAATTTCACGCTCCAATGGCTTTGCAAAACATAAATAGCGCCCTCTAAAGTTCTGGGAATTGGCTTTTTCTCAGTGGCCGTATCTCCATTATGGCTTGGCAGACCCGTACCCTTTTTTGGATTTAGATACTTGAGGATATGCCCTTTCCAGCCATATACAAAATTATATACCCTATCACTGACCAAATTTGCGAAAATTGCCCTCCAAATTCGCCATTTTCAAGAAAATTCCGAAATAACTTCAACTTGCTGTAAAATGGCGATCTTTATACCTACGTCGTTGAAACTTGGCAGACACATGTATCCATATACGTGACAACTGTCTGCTAAATTTGGTAAATTTTAATAACGTCAGCGCAAAGTTATCGCCAAAAATGATGAATTTGCTATGCATTACGT
Organism: Strongylocentrotus droebachiensis; assembly: GCA_035222895.1. NCBI lineage: Eukaryota > Metazoa > Echinodermata > Echinoidea > Camarodonta > Strongylocentrotidae > Strongylocentrotus > Strongylocentrotus droebachiensis. The sequence goes on along the minus strand of JAVYIG010005072.1, from coordinate 376 downwards.
AATAGCGCCTTTAATGCGTGTAGTACATTGCGTGCAGATGACAATGGTGTCAAACTGACCGCAATGAAGTGCCCTTTCGAATGATACCAAGTATGGTATATGTTTACACAGAAAATTGTGAGTAAATCGCATTTGAACAAGGGTCACTATACGAATTCCGCCCGATTATAACACTTATCGGCCATGACGTCATTTTTTCAGACTACTTTTCGCCCCCTAAACATCGTTTTTTTTTCCTTGAAAATTTGCAATGACATTCCGAGATGCAATACGCAGGGCACCTCGTGGCCGGATTTTGAAATTGGTCAAGGGGGCCATTTAAGACGCCATTTTGTCCTTTAAATCTATTTTACATCACATGTTTCGATAGGATTAG